>JAVTVY010047406.1:0-24621 GCA_036873755.1 Hanleya hanleyi | reverse complement strand
ATGGTGTAGCTACGTACGTGGTTTCTCTAAACAGAGTAAAATTGGGGCGGCGCGCGGCTTAGTTTAGACGAAAAGTTCATTAATTATACCCCTTTTCATAATATATTTTTTTCATATTTTTAAATAATTTCGAAATAGCACATAAAAAAACGAAGCCGCGCGCCGCTCTGAAATTAAGGGTATGGTGTAGCTACGTTCGTGGCCTTTCTAAACAGAGTAAAATTGGAGCGGCGCGCGGCTTAGTTTAGACGAAAAGTTCATTAATTATACCCCTCTTCATCATATATTTTTTTCATATTTTTTAATCTTTCGAAATAAGATATAAAAAAACCCGAAGCCGCGCGCCGCTCTGAAATTAAGGGTATGGTGTAGCTACCTTTGTGGTCTTTCTAAACAGAGTAAAATTGGAGCGGCGCGCGGCTTAGTTTAGACGAAATGTTCAATAATTATACCCCTCTTCATGATATATTTTTTCATATTTTTTAATCTTTCGAAATAAGATATAAAAAAAACGAAGCCGCGCGCCGCTCTGAAATTAAGGGTATGGTGTAGCTACGTTCGTGGTCTTTCAAAACAAAGTAAAATTGGAGCGGCGCGCGGCTTAGTTTAGACGAAAAGTTCATTAATTATACCTTTCTTCATCATATATTTTTTTCATATTTTTTAATCTTTCGAAATAGCATATAAAAAAAACGAAGCCGCGCGCCGCTCTGAAATTAAGGGTATGGTGTAGCTTCCTTCGTGGTCTTTCTAAACAGAGTAAAATTGGAGCGGCGCGCGGCTTAGTTTAGACGAAAAGTTCATTAATTATACCCCTTTTCATAATATATTTTTTCATATTTTTTAATATTTCGAAATAGCATATAAAAAAAACGAAGCTGTGCGCCGCTCTGAAATTAAGGGTATGGTGTAGCTACCTTCGTGGTCTTTCTAAACAGAGTAAAGTTGGAGCGGCGCGCGGCTTAGTTTAGACGAAAAGTTCATTAATTAGACCCTTTTTTATAATATATTTTTTTCATATTTTTAAATAATTTCGAAATAGCACATAAAAAAACGAAGCCGCGCGCCGCTCTGAAATTAAGGGTATGGTGTAGCTACCTTCGTGGTCTTTCTAAACAGAGTAAAATTGGAGCAGCGCGCGGCTTAGTTTAGACAAAAAGTTCAATAATTATACCCCTCTTCATGACATATTTTTTCATATTTTTTAATTTTTCGAAATAAGATATAAAAAAAACCAGCCACGCGCCGCTCTGAAATTAAAGGCATGGTGTAGCTACGTTCGTGGTCTTTCAAAACAGAGTAAAATTGGAGCGGCGCGCGGCTTAGTTTAGACGAAAAGTTCATAAATTATACCATTCTTCATCATATATTTTTTTCATTTTTTTCAATCTTTGGAAATAGCATATTAAAAAAACGAAGCCGCGCGCCGCTCTGAAATTAAGGGTATGGTGTAGCTACCTTCGTGGTCTTTCTAAACAGAGTAAAGTTGGAGCGGCGCGCGGCTTAGTTTAGACGAAAAGTTCATTAATTATACCCATTTTCATAATATATTTTTTTGATATTTTTTAATATTTCGAAATAGCACATAAAAAAACGAAGCCGCGCGCCGCTCTGAAATTAAGGTTATGGTGTAGCTACCTTCGTGGTCTCTCTAAACAGAGTAAAATTGGGGCGGCGCGCGGCTTAGTTTAGACGAAAAGTTCATTAATTGTACCCCTTTTCATAACATATTTTTTTTCATATTTTTTAATCTTTCGAAATAGCATATAAAAAAACGAAGCCGCGCGCCGCTCTGAAATTAAGGGTATGGTGTAGCTACCTTCGTGGTCTTTCGAAACAGAGTAAAATTGGAGCGGCGCGCGGCTTAGTTTAGACGAAAAGTTCAATAATTATACCCCTCTTCATGATATATTTTTTCATATTTTTTAATCTTTCGAAATAAGATATAAAAAAAAACGAAGCCGCGCGCCGCTCTGAAATAAAAGGCATGGTGTAGCTACGTTCGTAGTCGTTCAAAACAGAGTAAAATTGGAGCGGCGCGCGGCTTAGTTTAGACGAAAAGCTCATTAATTATACCATTCTTCATCATATATTTTTTTTCATTTTTCTCAATCTTTCGAAATAGCATATAAAAAAAACGAAGCCGCGCGCCACTCTGAAATTAAGGGTATGGTGTAGCTACCTTCGTGGTCTTTCAAAACAGAGTAAAATTGGAGCGGCGCGCGGCTTAGTTTAGACGAAAAGTTCATTAATTATACCCCTTTTCATAATATATTTTTTCATATTTTTTAATATTTCGAAATAGCATATAAAACAAAACGAAGCCGCGCGCCGCTCTGAAATTAAGGGTATGGTGTAGCTACCTTCGTGGTCGCTCTAAACAGAGTAAAATTGGAGCGGCGCGCGGCTTAATTTAGACGAAAAGTTCATTAATTATACCCCTTTTTATAATATATTTTTTTCATATTTTTAAATAATTTCGAAATAGCACATAAAAAAACGAAGCCGCGCGCCGCTCTGAAATTAAGGGTATGGTGTAGCTACGTTCGTGGTCTTTCTAAACAGAGTAAAATTGGAGCGGCGCGCGGCTTAGTTTAGACGAAATGTTCATTAATTATACCAATTTTGATGATATATTTTTTTCATATTTTTTAATATTTCGAAATAGCATATAAAAAAAACGAAGCCGCGCGCCGCTCTGAAATTAAGGGTATGGTGTAGCTACGTACGTGGTCTTTCAAAATAGAGTAAAATGGGAGCGGCGCGCGGCTTAGTTTAGACGAAAAAGTTCATTAATTATACCCCTTTTCATGATATATTTTTTCATATTTTTTAATCTTTCGAAATAGTATATTAAAAAAAACAAAGCCGCGCGCCGCTCTGAAATTAAAAGTATGGTGTAGCTACATACTTGGTTTTTCAGATCAGATTAAAATCGGAGCGGCGCGCGGCTTAGTTTAGACGAAAAGTTCATTAATTATACCCATTTTCATAATATATTTTTTTCATATTTTTTAATATTTCGAAATAGCACATAAAAAAACGAAGCCGCGCGCCGCTCTGAAATTAAGGTTATGGTGTAGCTACCTTCGTGGTCTCTCTAAACAGAGTAAAATTGGGGCGGCGCGCGGCTTAGTTTAGACGAAAAGTTCATTAATTGTACCCCTTTTCATAACATATTTTTTTCATATTTTTTAATCTTTCGAAATAAGATATAAAAAAAACGAAGCCGCGCGCCGCTCTGAAATTAAGGGTATGGTGTAGCTACCTTCGTGGTCTTTCTAAACAGGGTAAAATTGGAGCGGCGCGCGGCTTAGTTTAGACGAAAAGTTCAATAATTATACCCCTCTTCATGATATATTTTTTCATATTTTTTAATCTTTCGAAATAAGATATAAAAAAAAACGAAGCCGCGCGCCGCTCTGAAATAAAAGGCATGGTGTAGCTACGTTCGTAGTCGTTCAAAACAGAGTAAAATTGGAGCGGCGCGCGGCTTAGTTTAGACGAAAAGCTCATTAATTATACCATTCTTCATCATATATTTTTTTTCATTTTTCTCAATCTTTCGAAATAGCATATAAAAAAAACGAAGCCGCGCGCCACTCTGAAATTAAGGGTATGGTGTAGCTACCTTCGTGGTCTTTCAAAACAGAGTAAAATTGGAGCGGCGCGCGGCTTAGTTTAGACGAAAAGTTCATTAATTGTACCCCTTTTCATAACATATTTTTTTCATATTTTTTTATATTTCGAAATAGCATATAATAAAAACGAAGCCGCGCGCCGCTCTGAAATTAAGGTTATGGTGTAGCTACCGTCGTGGTCTTTCTAACCAGAGTAAAATTGGAGCGGCGCGCGGCTTAGTTTAGACGAAAAGTTCATTAATTATACCCCTTTTCATCATATATTTTTTTCATATTTTTTAATATTTCGAAATAGCATATAAAAAAAACGAAGCCGCGCGCCGCTCTGAAATTAAGGGTGTGGTGTAGCTACCTTCGTGGTCTTTCTAAGCAGAGTAAAATTGGAGCGGCGCGCGGCTTAGTTTAGACGAAAAGTTCATTAATTACACCCCATTTCATAATATATTTTTGGCATATTTTTTAATATTTCGAAATAGGATATAAAAAAACGAAGCCGCGCCGCTCTGAAATTAAGGGTATGGTGTAGCTACGTTCGTGGTCTCTCTAAACAGAGTAAAATTGGGGCGGCGCGCGGCTTAGTTTAGACGAAAAGTTCATTAATTATACCCTTCTTCATCATATATTTTTTTCATATTTTTTAATCTTTCGAAATAGCATATAAAAAAACGAAGCCGAGCGCCGCTCTGAAATTAAGGGTATGGTGTAGCTACCTTCGTGGTCTTTCTAAACAGAGTAAAATTGGAGCGGCGCGCGGCTTAGTTTAGACGAAAAGTTCAATAACTATACCCCTCTTCATGATATATTTTTTCATATTTTTTAATCTTTCGAAATAAGATATAAAAAAAACGAAGCCGCGCGCCGCTCTGAAATTAAAGGCATGGTGTAGCTACGTTCGTGGTCTTTCAAAACAGAGTAAAATTGGAGCGGCGCGCGGCTTAGTTTAGACGAAAAGTTCATTAATTATACCATTCTTCATCATATAATATTTTCAATCTTTCAAACCTTATAAAAAAGCAAGCCGCGCGCGTGCTCTGAAGTAAAGGTATGGTGTAGCTACCTTCGTGGTCGTTCAAAACAGAGTGATAAAGATGGAGCGGCGCGCGGCTTAGTTTAGACGAAAAGTTCATTAATTATACCCCTTTTCATAACATATTTTTTTATATTTCGAAATAGCATATAAAAAAAACGAAGCCGCGCGCCGCTCTGAAATTAAGGTTATGGTGTAGCTACCTTCGTGGTCTTTCTAAACAGAGTAAAATTGGAGCGGCGCGCGGCTTAGTTTAGACGAAAAGTTCATTAATTATACCCATTTTCATAATATATATTTTTCATATTTTTTAATATTTCGAAATAGCACATAAAAAAACGAAGCCGCGCGCCGCTCTGAAATTAAGGGTATGGTGTAGCTACGTTCGTTGCCTTTCTAAACAGAGTAAAATTGGAGCGGCGCGCGGCTTAGTTTAGACGAAAAGTTTATTAATTATACCCCATTTCATAATATATTTTTTTCATATTTTTTAATATTTCGAAATAGCATATAAAAAAAACGAAGCCGCGCGCCGCTCTAAAATTAAGGGTATGGTGTAGCTACGTACGTGGTCTCTCTAAACAGAGTAAAATTGGGGCGGCGCGCGGCTTAGTTTAGACGAAAAGTTCATTAATTGTACCCATTTTCATAATATATTTTTTTGATATTTTTTAATATTTCGAAATAGCATATAAAAAAAAACGAAGCCGCGCCGCTCTGAAATTAAGGGTATGGTGTAGCTTCCTTCGTGGTCTTTCTAAACAGAGTAAAATTGGAGCGGCGCGCGGCTTAGTTTAGACGAAAAGTTCAATAATTATACCCCTCTTCATGATATATTTTTTCATATTTTTTAATCTTTCAAAATAAGATATAAAAAAAACGAAGCCGCGCGCCGCTCTGAAATTAAGTGCATGGTGTAGCTACGTTCGTGGCCTTTCAAAACAGAGTAAAATTGGAGCGGCGCGCGGCTTAGTTTAGACGAAAAGTTCATTAATTATACCCTTCTTCATCATATATTTTTTTCATATTTTTCAATCTTTCGAAATAGCATATGAAAAAACCAAGCCGCGCGCCGCTCTGAAATTAAGGGTATGGTGTAGCTACCTTCGTGGTCTTTCAAAACAGAGTAAAATTGGAGCGGCGCGCGGCTTAGTTTAGACGAAAAGTTCAATAATTATATCCCTCTTCATGATATATTTTTTCATATTTTTAAATCATTCGAAATAAGATATAAAAAAAACGAAGCTGCGCGCCGCTCTGAAATTAAGGGTATGGTGTAGCTACGTACGTGGTCTCTCTAAACAGAGTAAATTTGGGGCGGCGCGCGGCTTAGTTTAGACGAAAAGTTCATTAATTGTACCTCTTTTCATAACATATTTTTTTCATATTTTTTTATATTTCGAAATAGCATATAAAAAAAACGAAGCCGCGCACCGCTCTGAAATTAAGGTTATGGTGTAGCTACCTTCGTGGTCTTTCTAAACAGAGTAAAATTGGAGCGGCGCGCGGCTTAGTTTAGACGAAAAGTTCATTAATTATACCCCTTTTCATAATATATTTTTTCATATTTTTTAATATTTCGAAATAGCACATAAAAAAACGAAGCCGAGCGCCACTCTGAAATTAAGGGTATGGTGTAGCTACCTTCGTGGTCTTTCTAAACAGAGTAAAATTGGAGCGGCGCGCGGCTTAGTTTAGACGAAAAGTTCAATAACTATACCCCTCTTCATGATATATTTTTTCATATTTTTTAATCTTTCGAAATAAGATATAAAAAAAACGAAGCCGCGCGCCGCTCTGAAATTAAACGCATGGTGTAGCTACGTTCGTGGTCTTTCAAAACAGAGTAAAATTGGAGCGGCGCGCGGCTTAGTTTAGACGAAAAGTTCATTAATTATACCATTCTTCATCATATATTTTTTTCATTTTTTTCAATCTTTCGAAATAGCATATAAAAAAAACGAAGCCGCGCGCGGCTCTGAAATTAAGGGTATGGTGTAGCTACCTTCGTGGTCTTTCAAAACAGAATAAAATTGGAGCGGCGCGCGGCTTAGTTTAGACGAAAAGTTCAATAATTATACCCCTCTTCATGATATATTTTTTCATATTTTTAAATCTTTCGAAATAGCATATAAAAAAACGAAGCCGCGCGCCGCTCTGAAATTAAGGGTATGGTGTAGCTACGTACGTGGTCTCTCTAAACAGAGTAAAATTGGGGCGGCGCGCGGCTTAGTTTAGACGAAAAGTTCATTAATTGTACCTCTTTTCATAACATATTTTTTTCATATTTTTTTATATTTCGAAATAGCATATAAAAAAAACGAAGCCGCGCGCCGCTCTGAAATTAAGGTTATGGTGTAGCTACCTTCGTGGTCTGTCTAAACAGAGTAAAATTGGAGCGGCGCGCGGCTTAGTTTAGACGAAAAGTTCATTAATTATACCCCTTTTCATAATATATTTTTTCATATTTTTTAATATTTCGAAATAGCACATAAAAAAACGAAACCGCGCACCGCTCTGAAATTAAGGGTATGGTGTAGCTACGTTCGTGGCCTTTCTAAACAGAGTAAAATTGGAGCGCCGCGCGGCTTAGTTTAGACGAAAAGTTTATTAATTATATCCCTTTTCATAATATATTGTTTTCATATTTTTTAATATTTCGAAATAGCATATAAAAAAACAAAGCCGGGCGCCGCTCTGAAATTAAGGGTATGGTGTAGCTACGTACGTGGTCGCTCTAAACAGAGTAAAATTGGGGCGGCGCGCGGCTTAGTTTAGACGAAAAGTTCATTAATTATATCCCTTTTCATAATATATTTTTTCATATTTTTTAATCTTTCGAAATAAGATATAAAAAAACGAAGCCGCGCGCCGCTCTGAAATTAAAGGCATGGTGTAGCTACGTTCGTGGTCTTTCAAAACAGAGTAAAATTGGAGCGGCGCGTGGCTTAGTTTAGACGAAAAGTTCATTAATTATACCATTCTTCATCATATATTTTTTTATATTTTTCAATCTTTCGAAATAGCCTATAAAAAAACCAAGCCGGGCGCCGCTCTGAAATTAAGGGTATGGTGTAGCTACCTTCGTGGTCTTTCAAAACAGAGTAAAATTGGAGCGGCGCGCGGCTTAGTTTAGACGAAAAGTTCAATAATTATATCCCTCTTCATGATATATTTTTTCATATTTTTAAATCATTCGAAATAAGATATAAAAAAAATGAAGCTGCGCGCCGCTCTGAAATTAAGGGTATGGTGTAGCTACGTACGTGGTCTCTCTAAACAGAGTAAATTTGGGGCGGCGCGCGGCTTAGTTTAGACGAAAAGTTCATTAATTGTACCTCTTTTCATAACATATTTTTTTCATATTTTTTTATATTTCGAAATAGCATATAAAAAAAACGAAGCCGCGCACCGCTCTGAAATTAAGGTTATGGTGTAGCTACCTTCGTGGTCTTTCTAAACAGAGTAAAATTGGAGCGGCGCGCGGCTTAGTTTAGACGAAAAGTTCATTAATTATACCCCTTTTCATAATATATTTTTTCATATTTTTTAATATTTCGAAATAGCACATAAAAAAACGAAGCCGAGCGCCACTCTGAAATTAAGGGTATGGTGTAGCTACCTTCGTGGTCTTTCTAAACAGAGTAAAATTGGAGCGGCGCGCGGCTTAGTTTAGACGAAAAGTTCAATAACTATACCCCTCTTCATGATATATTTTTTCATATTTTTTAATCTTTCGAAATAAGATATAAAAAAAACGAAGCCGCGCGCCGCTCTGAAATTAAACGCATGGTGTAGCTACGTTCGTGGTCTTTCAAAACAGAGTAAAATTGGAGCGGCGCGCGGCTTAGTTTAGACGAAAAGTTCATTAATTATACCATTCTTCATCATATATTTTTTTCATTTTTTTCAATCTTTCGAAATAGCATATAAAAAAAACGAAGCCGCGCGCGGCTCTGAAATTAAGGGTATGGTGTAGCTACCTTCGTGGTCTTTCAAAACAGAATAAAATTGGAGCGGCGCGCGGCTTAGTTTAGACGAAAAGTTCAATAATTATACCCCTCTTCATGATATATTTTTTCATATTTTTAAATCTTTCGAAATAAGATATAAAAAAAACGAAGCCGCGCGCCGCTCTGAAATTAAGGGTATGGTGTAGCTACGTACGTGGTCTCTCTAAACAGAGTAAAATTGGGGCGGCGCGCGCGGATTTAGACAAAGAAAGTTCATTAATTGTACCTCTTTTCATAACATATTTTTTCATATTTTTATATTTCGAAATAGCATATAAAAAAAACGAAGCCGCTTCGCTTGCCACTCTGAGGTAAGGTTATGAGGTGTGGCTACCTTCGTGGTCTGTCTAAACAGAGTAAAATTAGACGGCGCGCGGCAGTTTAAGACGAAAGTTCATTAATTATACCCCTTTTTCATAATATATTTTTTCATATTTTTAATATTTCGAAATAGCACATAAAAAAACGAAACCGCGCACCGCTCTGAAATTAGGGGTATGGTGTAGCTACGTTCATTGGCCTTTCTAAACAGAGTAAAATTGGAGCGCCGCGCGTTTCAGTTTGAACGAAAAGTTCATTAATTATATCCACTTTTCATAATATATTGTTTCATATTTTTTAATATTTCAAGGGAAATAGCATATAAAAAAAACGAAGCCGCGCGCCGCTCTGAAATTAAGGGTATGGTGTAGCTACCTTCGTGGTCTTTCTAAACAGAGTAAAATTGGAGCGGCGTGCGGCTTAATTTAGACGAAAAGTTCATTAATTATACCCATTTTCATAATATATTTTTTTCATATTTTTTAATATTTCGAAATAGCATATAAAAAAAACCAAGCCGCGCGCCGCTCTGAAATTAAGGGTATGGTGTAGCTACCTTCGTGGTCTTTCTAAACAGAGTGAAATTGGAGCGTCGCGCGGCTTAGTTTAGACGAAAAGTTCAATAATTATACCCCTCTTCATGATATATTTTTTCATATTTTTTAATCTTTCGAAATAAGATATAAAAAAAACGAAGCCGCGCGCCGCTCTGAAATAAAAAGCATGGTGTAGCTACGTTCGTGGTCGTTCAAAACAGAGTAAAATTGGAGCGGCGCGCGGCTTAGTTTAGACGAAAAGTTCATTAATTGTACCCCTTTTCATAATATATTTTTTTCATATTTTTTAATATTTCGAAATAGCATATAAAAAAAACGAAGCCGCGCGCCGCTCTGAAATTAAAGGCATGGTGTAGCTACGTTCGTGGTCTTTCAAAACAGAGTAAAATTGGAGCGGCGCGCGGCTTAGTTTAGACGAAAAGTTCATTAATTATACCCCTTTCATAATATATTTTTTTCATATTTTTTAATATTTCGAAATAGCATATAAAAAAACGAAGCCGCGCGCCGCTCTGAAATTAAAGGCAAGGTGTAGCTACGTTCGTGGTCTTTCAAAACAGAGTAAAATTGGAGCGGCGCGCGGCTTAGTTTAGACGAAAAGTTCATTAATTATACCCCTCTACATGATATGAGACGAATCGGCATTTCATATGTCGAATATCCATTGAATATCCAATATCAAACGAATATCAAACGAATATCAAATGAATATCAAATGAATATCCAACGAATATCCACTGAATATTTTTGAATATTTAACCTTTGTAAACCGAACCTGTGAAATATGAATGTCCAATGTCCAATATCCAATAGCAAACCCACTTCACACCGCTTCTTGAGTGTCCAACCTTCGCTATAAATTCACGCCCTTTGTGGCCATTTATGAGACGTTGAAAGGCCTCCCGTGAGACATTCAGCCAGTCACAATGCTTCTAATCCTCATGATTTGTGGAGAGATCGCCAAAATGGGACGATACACTGATTTTGGATTTCGCATAGACTAGATTCCAATGCAAGGAGGTTCTCGAACAAAACAAGAAATCCTTCCTAGATTCACGAATTGTCCGGGAAATAATCACGATCAGTCTTAACTCAATGGAAATTCCGTTATGTGTTCATCTTTGAAATTATTCCACATGCACCAGCCATTTAGTCAATGATTATACGATTGATCAAAATCTGCTCTCTTGCCTATTGCGGTATTGTGTCTGGCATTCACTGGGAGGATTCTCTATTGTAACAATAATATGATACCTCAAACCAAAAGCATTCTTGTTCTTTTCAATAATCAAAATTTCTGATTATTATTTGGCGTTAAAAGTCTTACAAAGACTTGGCTCTCTAAAAAAAATTGAGTCACAACGTCATTTGTATTCCAGAAATTCCATAACCCGTCTCACGAGCTCTCACAGCTCCGTTTTCCTTTGGACCGTAGCGATAGCTCTTTTTCTACACAGTGTGACCTACGTTTCATATTTCCAGCCTAAATATACCATATTACGTGTGTTTCAGTTCGCCACATCGGATTCCAGTGTCTTGAACACTATTCCATGATGGTCCAGGTGTTCCTCAAGAGAGATGCTATACGAGATGATGTTATCTAATTATTAAGTAAGACATAGTTGTTCTCTCATGCCCTCTAGTTCCTTGTTCAGGCAGAATAGGAAGGCCCTGGGTATCAAATGAGCACGAAATGAATGATATTCCATTTAAATATAGCTCCAATACGTCTCAATGTTATAGCATTGTACCGAAAGTCGTTATCAATTCCCAATAAACACTGGCGAACGCCCACATAGCTGTGTTCTACCAAACAACTTTGTCGACTGCCGCTGTAATTATAGTAAGCGCGCGCGAAATTAATACTTTCCCACAATTTGCAATAATGTTCGCAGTTACCAGCTGGGAAGTGACGCCTCACTCAAGAATGGTTTTGATCAATATCACAGTTTTACCTTGATGGGTGAAAGTACATGTAGCATTGTTACCTACGGTATTAGTGCTTATTTCTGGCAGCACAGGTACAAACAAGGATAGAGATTGTGTCACACTCAAGTACATGTAGCACAACAATGAACCATTTGCCACCTCCAAGACCGGAGAGCGTCGATACAGTTAACAAAACAAGTCTCCACTGGGTCGCAAATAATTAAAAGCGGCGAATGTGACACGGTGAATTTAATTACACTACAATAGTTTTCATGATAATCCACCAGGTTCACCGTAGTCCGGGTTTGGTAGGGTTAAACCTATCCTCGGTAATTCAAGATGGTGGCCAAGTTGTTTTTGCATTGTGCTCGAAAGAGGTACATATCAAGAGGCTCTTATCGCTTTATTATATAATCAGCTCGAGAGTTGTTAAAATCGATCAAAACCACATGCAAAATAGGAGTCACAAAAGGCAAAACCTATTTTAACAAATAGTGTGGATTTAAATTACACTACAATGGTCTTGATGATAAAGCTAGGATCACAGTAGTCAAGAGTTGGAAGGGTTAAACCTTCGGAAGTTACAAAATATCATTTGAACGGGTTGATATTTTGAAACATATTACGAGGGTTTTATCGCCTTATAATAATCAGCTCGATATTTGCGACTTGCGTTGCTAAACTCGATCACAAAACATGGAAAATGTGACTGACAAAAGAGAGTGGAAAACCTATTTTGACAAAAAGTATTCAGTTGATAAAAATGTCACGATTTAAGGAAAAACGCGAATTTTAGATGATCCAACATGGCTGCGAGTTTGGATTTCGTCTTGATGGTTTGGGCAAAAATTACAAAATTAAGATAATAATAATTCTTAAACAATAGGCTACTATGTGGAAAGTTAAATGGTTTTGCGAACAAAAGCATTTAGAAAGTGTTGTATTTACAACATATAAGTGTTAAATGCAACATTTTAAGAAGTTGTAACCAACACTAATAAGTGGTGAATACAACACTTTCTAAGTGCTTTCCCTCCTCCAAAACTTTAGATGTTATTTCTAACATTAGCGTTTTTAGAGTGTATCTAATGCCTTGTGCTAAGATAGAACAGGTTTGTCAAATGCATGACTCTGTATAACGCCATTTTGAACGTTATTTTTCCAAATTACCAGGCTATGATGTGACACAGTTCAATTCCCAGTCCTCCCAGAACTGGTTTGCGCTAGTCATTCTTGATTGAGTAACAGCGTCTTGCAGGTCCTTGATATATGTTGGCATTTGTGGGAAGTTGATGCTGGGTCGACATCGGGCCTTACATACTAGTCTTTTGTGTTAATTGCCGTCATTTACATCTGACGACGATACAGCTCACCAATCTCCAATGTACGAGTTGTCACAGCGAAACAGCTCACCAATTACCAGTATACGAGTTGTCAGAGCATTTCCATCATAGCTCTCTAGATTTGTATCTAATACCGCTTATGCCGGTGCTAGGGGCCGTGTGGTCATATCATCCAAGTTGCCACATGAACAGGTACAATAAAAGCGTACCTGAGATACAACACATCTCACGAATCGTTAGATTCTTGGTATGTGCTTTAGAATAGGTTAACCAGAAGACTATTCTGTGAAGTCATGTGACGCAGTCAGTATGTCGGCACCTCTTCCCACTTCCCTTATATGTGTTGTAATTTTTACCTGTATATGGCGAGATTCTGCTGGTGGACGTTTCGTCCCCGAGGCCCGCCCCCTGTACAGACCTTTTGGTCTTTGATATATGTTGGCATTTGTGGGAAGTTGATGCTGGGTCGACATCGGGCCTTACATACTAGTCTTTTGTGTTAATTGCCGTCATTTACATCTGGCGACGATACAGCTCACCAATCTCCAATGTACGAGTTGTCACAGCGAAACAGCTCACCAATTACCAGTATACGAGTTGTCAGAGCATTTCCATCATAGCTCTCTTGATTTGTATCTAATACCGCTTATGCCGGTGCTAGGGGCCGTGTGGTCATATCATCCAAGTTGCCACATGAACAGGTACAATAAAAGCGTACCTGAGATACAACACATCTCACGAATCGTTAGATTCTTGGTATGTGCTTTAGAATAGGTTTACCAGAAGACTATTCTGTGAAGTCATGTGACGCAGTCAGTATGTCGGCACCTCTTCCCACTTCCCTTATATGTGTTGTAATTGACATCATTTCTTTTTCCCGCATACTTTGCATTCTGCGACAAAACGGACAATGGAAGTTAAACTGCAGTTTTGCAGAGCACAGAACACAGCAATTATAGGAGGTGTCAACGGCAGGGTTCTCATTCTCAAAGACAGTGTTTCGGGGTTACAGAAAGCTTCCCAGCCTGTCCTACAGAATTCTGGTGAATTCAAAACCGCCTATGTCTGCGTTATCTGGCCTTCAGTTTCGAATTCCGATCTCGTGTGCGTTCGCGATCTTCAACGCATCTTCACACCAACTTTTAATAAGACCCTTATTTCCAGTATCTGAGAAATCGTTCAAATTGTGGGGGATTACAATTATCTTTCAAACTGTGTGGATGCTTTAGCTTAAGAGGCACTACTCCTATCTGACTCGAAACACAGCGTCCAAGAAGGATTCTTTACTATATCACCACAAACCCACAACAGAAACCACAAAAATGCATATCGTCTATCTACCATTGTGTAATATGGCTAGTTCACGTTCCCAGTGGGCTAGTTGCATGTACACGTTAGGCACCTTATCCTGGGAATACAGTGGATAATAAACTTCGTGCCTTCGATCGGCTGATATAATTTTCCATTTCGAGGCAGTGATGTGGTGTGTACAAAAACCAAAATAAACTCCTCATTATCGTTGGTCCTTATCCGAGGGTCAGCGTACTCCGGAAAG
The DNA here is from genome assembly GCA_036873755.1 of Hanleya hanleyi. NCBI lineage: Eukaryota > Metazoa > Mollusca > Polyplacophora > Lepidopleurida > Hanleyidae > Hanleya > Hanleya hanleyi. Next base: position 10,235 of record JAVTVY010047406.1, on the reverse strand, counting down.
CACTGTCCGTGACGATTGGACCGAATGGATCTCAGATCAGAGGGCGCAATTCACATCTTCCAGATACCTTGTCTATTGGTTTTAGAGGGTAGGACGGATGCGAACATCCACATAGTATTGATCATGATCCTCTATGTTCATCGGCAATGCGGGCATTCGCATTCCCTTAATAACGTTCGCCTGAATATTCATTTTTGATGACGACATCCACATGGTTTTTATCATGTTCGGCGTCGATGCGGATATTCACAACACCTTAATCACAATCACCTATATGTTCGCCGCCGATGCAGACATCAAAATTCCATTGATCACGATCGTCTGTACGTTCACCGTTGAAGATCTTTAAAGGTTTGTGCTTAAAACCCAGATGACCACTGTGACCTATCAATTCCGTTAGGTGATATCACCATGTAGAGTTGAATTTGTACAAAAAATAAAAGTAATAATCCATTGTCTTGGAACTCTAAACATGAAAATAAAATGCGCCTGCCACCTCAGTTCCTTAGCTGGTAAATGATGATAAAAGGAACATTTATTTGTAATGAGCCTATACTTATGGAAATGGGCAAAAAATCTCTTACCATCAATTGGCATCATTTAAATTTCTTTTTTATCTACCTTTATTTAGAATACTTCTTCATTCACGGGCAATAACATGGAGCACAACTCTAACCGATCTACATTGGCTAACTCGGACGTGTATGTCAATCTTGCTGAAAATCGGAGGGAGACAGTGCGTGAAGCAGCAGGTTCTGAGAAAGTGATTGATGAACCGAGCTGCAATGATTCATGGAATACTCAGGGAGAGTATGATATTCATGAAAGCTGTCAAACCAGTGAAAATAATGAAGGAACATTGACCACAACAGGATATTCTTATCTGACATGTCCGATTTTCACTGAACATCTGTCCTGTGTTGATGATAGGCAGAACCAAATTGACAGAAATCATGAGGTATGTTTATAGCTCTAGCATGTCTAGGTATTTACATGTATACTAGAGGCTGAAAAGAGAACTGCGAAATATCGACCAGTCAAATTTGTCCAATATGCCTGATGGCATGAATGCACATCGATATCCCTTCATTCGTTTTCTGCCCCTCAGTAAATTTTTGGCCAAAGGGTTATTGTAATCAACGCCTTTGTCTGTCTGTCCATCATCATGTTACATTGATACATGTATCTCCCAAACAAGCATCGGCTCTTCGTATTCATATAATAATTGCAGATGAGCCCTGAGCATATGATTGAAGATAACTGACCTTGATGTAGTTTTCGAGGTCGATTTAACATGTTAAAATAGATTTGGCGCTACAAGCATGGTATGCAGTGAATGATTATAGCCCATCTTAGTGAATTAATTCCTTGTCAACGCTTCCCCAATGTATATATCGCTGTAAGATTTTACCGTTTTGCATTAACGCGAACGTCCACCAATCATGACATACCTTCTATTTCGTTGGAAGGGGTCGTAGAAGATGCGAGCTTTCTTCTTTGGATTAGCCGAATATATAAAATAATGTGGTCAAATGTCTCTTGATGTCTCCACTACACTGTATGCAAACAAACAATACAGAATCAGCTTTTTCCATAACACAGGGTATATTTCGTGAGAACTATCTGAAATCCAACTATTGGGAAACTGGAGGAGGTCATTATCTGACAACAGAAGCGGAGATTTAAGCTGATGAATATTCATGAGATGGGATACTGGGCGCGAAATTCGATTGATGGAAGTCAGATCCTACAGCAGGATCCATCCAGGTCCAACTGGAGAGCGTTTATTGAATATTGATAAGATTGGATTATAATTAGCCTTTCCAAATTCTATCACAGGGGCATCAGTCTAATTCTCGAAACTTTGATGGAGATGACTGGCAAAAGTAGAATTTTTTTTGTTGCTGTTATCACATCTCTTGAGGCATTATAGATATATAGGCGATCTTCAGGCAAATTCATACCCCTTATGCAGCTAGTGATAGACCAGAAGCATCAAAGATGACCGACCGTGACATATTTTCTCTCAGTTGGTATGCACCATTCTCTTATGACTGCTCCAATCACTTACGAGAGTTTGACAAATCATGATGACACGATCTGAAGGGTAATTTAATTACAATGACGGAGCTGTCCCTCAAGATGCGGTTTAGAAGCCTTGTTTTCGTCAAAATCCACGGAAAGCCAGGCGATTTTTGCAATTTTACTTAACGAGAATTTACGAGATCGCATGTTATTATCCATATACATTTTGATAATGTTGGTCTAATTATGGAAATCCAATTTGATTTCCCTTATTTCAATATTGCGGGAATAAGATACCCGGATCCCCAGGAAAAAAACGAGCCCTGATTTGGACATTCGACGCCGTAGCGAATTTTAATTGGAACCGTCAATGTCTGTATCACGCAATAAACTGTGATTGTTCGTTATTTTGCTACATTCAGTAACGTAACGAATATTTGGCTATTGGATCAGCGGTGAACCCACCCAGACATGGGCTGGTAATACGAAATCGCTATTTTAATACTTAAGCTTATATTCTGTTACAGATGACAGGGCAGGGAAGTTTCCAGAATCCCGCTGAATCAGAAGGAAAAAGGGCAGATAATAGACTTGTTCCTAGCAAGTTACTCATGCCGTTGCGGGAATACCAATATTCTGCCGGATCGGAAACACTGGAGAATGAATACTGTATTGAAAATTGCTGGGATACATATTTCTCGTTGGAGAGAGTTGCATCAATAATACAAGCTCACAATGACAGTCCCTTCTCTCCACCTGAGAAATCTCAGAATGTTAGTCAGAGGAACGATGAAGGCCAGCCCAAGTATGTGGCTGACGTATATCGTCATGTTGCACTTGTACCTACACAACATTCAGTGAACACAAATGAGCCTTGTGAATCTAGTCTTGACATACGTTCACAGAATGACATAAGTGCATATGTGCGTACCTTTTGGGAGGATATGCAACAATTTGTGTACAAGTGCATCTACTACTGTGCGCAGTCCAATGCTTCAGGACGAATAAGATTAGGTGAAGCGGATTCTGATGAATTTATTCATGATGATAATTATCATGGTGATAATTCTACTCTGTTCGAGACAGGACAGTCGTCAGGTGGATCAGAGGAGAGAGATACTTTCATTCATGGTGATATGGACAAAGAACAGAGAATTACAGAGAACGCTTGTGTGGTTAGAGACATCCATGACGATTCCAAGAAGCATGTCGCTGATAGCCCACCAAGCATGCTCAGCATATGTACAAAGACACATGAAATTAATAAACTGAAAGACAAATATGCGACTCGTGATGAATTGAAGCCTGTGAAAACTGATTTTCACATACATGTAGATCCACCAAACAAAACAGAATATTCTGAAGGGACATCAAACTCCGTTTTTCAAGGAAAATGGTTTCTAAGAAGTACTGCCTCTGTTGTGTTAGGAGTGTTACTCTCGGTGGCATTGATTGGAATACCAATATTGGCATACACCCTTCTCCTAGAAAACCTCTCCAGGAAATTTAAAATCGATGTTACCTGCAGAGCCCTCAGTTCTGACAAACCTATCAACACCATCTACTACACTGTAAAGGGTCATGGCAAATGTACACACTCGGATACATGGATGCTCAAGGATAGCGCATTTGTCACCATTGTCACTTCAGCTACAATGCTTACAGCAGTGCTCTTATCATACTTCAATGAAAAAGCTGATTTTCTGTGGGGCCCCGAGACAAAGGCACAGAAGGAGGATGTTTTTGCCTCCTCACACGATGTGTATGCGTTGGACAAAAGGATAGAAGATTTTGACGATTCACGGTTTTCACGAGGATGGCCTTCCAAATTGAAGTGGTACCTTGAATATGGATCCAATGTATTGTCCCAGGTATCCGCCGTTGTGTATCCTCTTAATGGAGCAGGCTCACTTGAGAACTACTTCAAACAATTATTCTACGATTCGACTTTCACAGTACAACAACAGATGAAATATGAGTGGGCACGGTTACAGTCCTTCAAATCCTGGCCAGCCTGGGCACCAGTATTCCCCTCGGAGCTAGCAAAGGCGGGTTTTTACTACACTCAGCAAGCTGATAAGGTCGTTTGTTTTTCATGTGCAGGATCCATCCTGGACTGGAGACGTAACATGGTCCCTGTCCATGAGCATAAAGTTAGGTTTCCCTCTTGCAAGTTCGTCAATGGAGTCCGTGGTGACAACCAACCGATTCCTGAAGAAACTCGATCAATTTCTTCTTCTGGTGATCCCTTTGCAACCCTGAAAACTCCTATGCCATCGGGACCATCCGAATATCAAATGAGCACTAAAAACCACGCACTTCTAGGTGGAGCTCAAGAGGTTGGTGAAGCTCAGAAGATCAGTGGTGGCCATGACAGTTATGCCTCTGCTCCAGTTTTGGTAGCTGACAGTGGCTACATTCAGTTGCCACAGTTATACTCGGCAGCTGTAGATAGTGCCCAGCCTAGTGCCTTCGAAGAAAGAATGAAAAATGAAGGTAGTCGGCATTCCACTTTCCGATCCTGGCCCAAAGCCGACGTGGTGTCTGTGAGGGATTTGGTGAAGGCTGGACTTTACTACACTGGAAATCGTGATGAAGTAAAATGCGCATTCTGCAATAGTATATTCGGCAAATTTCAACCTGGCGAAGATCCAATGGTGAAGCATCGGGCGATCTTTCCAGATTGTCCGTTCGCCCAAGGAAACAATACCGATAACCGAGCCTTCTATCCTACCCAACGCACAGATCAGCCTAGGCCTCATGAGCCCGCATCATTGCCACATGCAATGTTACGGGGACAGAGTCAGACCGCCTCGGAACATACGAGTATTAATATCTTAGATGATTTGAACCAACTTGGCATGTTGTCTTCAAAAGCCAAGCGCCCAGAATATGCTCTTCTGCAGGATAGAGTGGACTCCTTCCATGCATGGTCCCCCACTCACGAGCAGACGCCCCGCGATCTGGCTGTGGCAGGATTCATATATGCTGGTGAGTTTGTAGACCCGAATTCTCACTATTTTTTTTCAGTTTGGGATGTGGCTACAGTACAGTACTAGGCAGGGATAAAAATTTCAAATATTTTCACCAGTTCCACTGATAGGTAGCAATTATTTGTACCTGTCTCATCCGAAAGAAACATGAAAAAAGGACTATTATTATACCTCACTGTGTATTCGATTATTTTAATTGGTTGAGACAGCATCACGTGATATTCTGCAATTCTCGATGTCTTATGAAAAAACAGCTCGTCAATGTGATGTCCCACGATCTCGCGCCGATATCAGACGATCACGCCCTAACGTCACACGGCAGAGGCAATGCCACACGGTTTCGCGCAGTTATCGCCCGTGAACAGACTCTTTCGTAGCATTGTCGTCTGTTGTGCTGTCATTCCGCTGTAATCACGATGGCGTGTACTGACGGAAAGCGTTTTACGTTACCAACTGATGAAGATCTTTACATTGTACGTCTATTTGTATTGTTTATGTTTTTTTCCGGTATAATAAAACCGATATTGCATGCTGTGAGGTGTGATATCACGATTTGTCACCTCTCGTAGGTGATGTTCAACTCTTGCTTCGCACTCGTTGAACATCACCTTCTCGAGCTGACAAATCGTGATATCACACCTCACAGAATGCAATATCTGTATAATATTGAGCAAAAGCAAGTACAATATGTACAGTACTTGTTGTTTTGCTTAATATCGTGTTGGGGCTATGGACGATCAATTTTCTAGGTGGCTTTATTTTGATCGGGACATAGATTACATTTGGCGTATCCGAGGATTGTGTCCTATTCAAAGCAAGCATCCGCATCGATCGGCGAATGTGGAAAACAACTTCTATGTTTGGTAGATATAAGCGATAGTACACGTGAAATAAATTTAGTAATTCACAAGAGGAATAACATGAATTAATTATGAAACAGATTCCAATGTCCAAACTGTCAAACGTGACACTTAAAAACTTGTCATGTACGTCACATGCTAAACGTACATTTCAGCGATGGGTAGACAGGTGTATATTCCAATCCTTGATTAGGGGTACATGACCTTTTTCCTACTGGTTACCAGGTTGATGATTATTGGATACTGCTAGGCCTGATCTATAGAGATCAGCCAGTAACATTCGTCAATCTTTCGTGTCATGGAACAAAAAAGGAAAATATAGTTTCCCGATACACCAATGAGCTTAGATTAGTAGCTTTTCAAAGAAAACCGACCGTAACTGCACCAGAACAAGTCTTACAGAGTGACCTTTCCACAGTGAAAGGTGCAATTGAGAATGTTTATTTTTCAAGAAGATGGGGTATCCCTTACAAGGTGTATGCAATGCTTGGAATTAACAATCCAGTTAATAAACAGTAAACCAACCGATTTCAAGTCTTTGAAGTGTAAAACATTATACAACACATGAATTTGGTGAAACGAACATCTCTGACGACATTGAAAAGGCTTAGATTCTGGAAGAATCATCCTTGTTTCCAGGATTAGTCTATAGAGACTGCCAGAGACCATGGAAAATTATTTTATATACATGTAATTTGATACCAATCATGCGCGACATTCTGTAACATTTTGAAGGTATGGGAGACTGTGTGAAGTGTTTCTACTGTGGCGGCGGACTACGTAACTGGTTACCAGGAGATCTACCTTGGGCGGAGCATGCTCGCTGGTTCCCTAATTGTGTGTACGTGAAATTAAGCAAAGGTCAAGGTTTCATCGGTACAGTGGAACAGAGGTACCCACGCCTCCCTGTAAGTAGGACACAGTTCATAATGCTACAGTCTGACACTGCACATGCATATGAAATGTATCGATAACGGCGAGACACTCTTCAGTCTGGCCAAACGGAATACTTCGAGTTATACAGTCCTATCACAAGTTGACATATGTGCAAGGACAATGCAGTCAGAGTATGCAAGACATGTGCTGTTTATGGTTACAGATTTCCATCGTTACTTGTGATGCTGGACGATTTGGGCGACACCAGAGGACAATTGGCAACACCACACGTGACATTCAACCACTTGATTTTATATGACCGTATTATTCAATTGACGAGCTGGCGATGCCCGCGATGCACTTTTTATTGTGGTTTCACCAAGACGTGTCTGCTGACCATTTTCAGTGCGTACGCATAGTTCTCGGCCTCAATCATCGCATAAACGTAAAGTCCCTTACTTATAAGTGTCATGTTAGTAAAATGCAGGTTATGTTCTTGGTTTTTGGAGTCGATTTTATTGTACTTATCGGATATATAGCGTCCTGGTTGTATACATGTACAACCATGATGCAGCTTGGGAGGTTGTCATAGTTAACGGAGTCGTCTATGTACATGATGTGTAGCCAGAACACTACTACCCTTGATATGCATGAACGTATTGTTTGGCCATCACATCCCTTTGTACTGCAAACTGTATTTTATTTCTTTTTCAAAGGTTGAAGTCCCCAGTTCAGCCACTATTCTCACAGAAGAACCATCTGCTGCTACAGGTAACCTTTTTTTATTACGGACATGATGAAGTTTTTTATTAACATCTGCGTGATTCTTTGTTAAATTCTTCATTTAGTTCTGGCTTTTGTTTGGTCCATAAGAATTTACATTGCAGTCATAGCTTTTGCAGATACAGTATGGACAGTCAGATATATCTGGAATTTGAATTCTCTGTGTATAACTTCCTTCTCATGGTATAGTCTTGTAGATGGGAGCTTTTTAATTCAGGATATAGAGATTCCATTGATCTTCTGCAGTAGCACTGTTAAGTTAAAGACTAACATTCATCCCCTCAGCAGGCAACACCTCCAGTGAAATTATGGGAATAGTGCAGCATTTACTGACAACTCCAGCTGGCCAAAGTGCTCTGGACATGGGATATAGCACAGTATTTGTCAAAGGAGGACTGAAGAAGTACCTCACAGATCATAGTAAGTGTTTGGGTCAAGAGATTACATGGATACTGATATCGTGAACAATCAAGGTGAATTGTTTCTTGACTGATAATCATATTTGAGTCGACTTGAGAATGGGCCTGTATTTGTTAGTTTCAATAGAAGTCATGCTGAAGATCGCAAGCTCTAGCACGATCAAATCGTGGCCTGGTCTATCATCGATTGGCTGAGGAGCAGATTTATAACACCCGCAAAGCTGATTGAACTTATCGGCAGGTCGATTTCCAAAAGCCGAATTTCAAAGTGCATTATTAATTACCCAGGAAGAATTTGATACGGTACTGTTGGCAAGGTTGAATTTAATTTACTCTATACTTGCTCGGATTACATCAATATATAAAAGAGGCCGCGACTCACAAGTATAAATCATATTCTTCAACACTATGGGAACTGCCTGAATCGAGTTGAACAAAGTTGAACATAGGCCAAGACGCAAGTGGATCACATTTTACCCCTTGACTTAGGCCAAGTTTGATCAGCATTGTCAATCTGTCCGTCGTCGATGTTGATATGATATCTCTTCGCGGATTATAGTGAGGCTTCTAACTTAATTCAACATATGCAGCTGACGATAGAGTAGAATCGTAGTGTTGATAATGTCGAATCTTGAACTTTTTTCGAAGTCAAATTATAAGGTGTATGCAGGTTTTATTTTAAGCACATTTTCTCTTCGATAATTACACAGAACCCTGTTTGTTACCTTGACCTATTTTCAGAGGTAAAGGTTTAGTCTAATAGTTGGTTTGTCCATTCATCACAATATCACCCTATCTCTTCAAAAGAATAGATTATATACAAAGTTTTCCAAATTGTTAACGCATATACAGCTGACCAGGTCAAATATGACTAGAAGTGGGCTTAGTACTTATCTTGAAAGACGGTCAATTTTAACACCACATCTACATATGGCTATTCACTACAATTTTACCTATCATTGTATATTAATCTAAGATTCATTTGCCATGTTGCCACAATATCTCATACACTCATGAATTGGTGACGAGACTGAATCATATTGCGGATAATTGGCCTTTACCTAGTTCTTCAAACCTACAGCTATACACCGATAGAAGGGTAATGACCAAACTTTCTTAATTTACACCATACATGCATCTTCCACAGTGTATGGTACAAATAGAATTTGTTTACCGATACAGATGGAGCATCCTCTGGACTGACAGCACAGGCATTGATGGAAATCCTTCTACAGATGGAGGACAATGGTGAAGATGGTTCAAGTTCAGCAGACAGTGAAGGTGATGCCCCATCATTACTTGGTAAATTTGTTTTTCTCAGAAGTCACAATTCTTTCTTTTAATAAATAATATGTTTCGATGGTACATATGATATATTGACATTCTGATTGACATATTGACATTTCAGCTGATGCAAAATCATTTTGTTCAGTTTACCCAGGTATGTCAAGGAAGTGGTGTAAGAGCTACCCGAAGAAACATGATAGTTCCGTGATATATATGTGAATTGATATCCATGCCTTGACTGGAATGTAGATGACGTTAATCTTATTTTCTGTTGACCCAAGTATTTCACCATCTGAGTGGGTTTGCGTATATGTGCATAGCATAGTAATTTAATCTAGACTATGTGTTTCCATACAGTAATCGTTGACCATGTGTCAACAGAACGAGTTACGCGACATACAGAGCTTACCACAGTGGTATGAAATTCTCTCTAGGATATACCAATTCTGTCTCTATCCAGTTCCAGCCAGCATCTCCACAAAAACAGTTCACGGGTATCGACCAGGTTCCCATAATGTTTCAACAAACTATCTACATGTACATGCATCCCTAATGTATAACATGCAGGAGCTGATTGACCGTCTTAGTTCATTAATATCATCGGCGTTAAAAAACTGATCGCAGATATATAGTAATGTCCGAGTCCATAAAGCATTCTTTCGCACTACTACATACAACGAATATTTTTCAAGGGTGTTTCGTTTGTTTATATAGTAGCTTGAATTTCTTCTTATTAATATCTATGTGAAATCTGACAACACAATATGTCAACAGCATATAGGTTTTCCAATGGGTACTAATTGTTCACCCCTTTTGCTTAACCTTTATCTGTTCTCCTATTAATACGACTATATGCAGCTTGTCAGTCACCAAATGCTATATTGACGATCTCTTGGTTGTGGATAATCGCTATATAAATAACGCAGCGAAGGATATATATCCACCTACACTGGATTTGAAGGAAACTACAGATAGCCCTAACGGCACATCAT
>JAVTVY010047405.1:0-23584 GCA_036873755.1 Hanleya hanleyi | reverse complement strand
GATCAACTCATGGGAATCCCCGGTAGACACGAAACAGATCGGTGCAGCGTCATAGCCAGGTACGTTGCTGGAAATACTGACACTGAGGGGAATATGGCGCTGCGTCCACTGTGTTTTCGCTGAAAACAGATCCATGGGCTCCAACAGGGCCTCAAAATCATAACACGCCCGGTAGGGAAAATAACGGTCCGCCTCCGGTATGATGAGACCCTCATCGGCCAGTTCCTCGAAAATAGTAGGCGTATTATGATACACACCACCAGGAAATTTTCGCTTCACAGCGTTCGTACAGATTTTCTCGTGTCGATGTAATTTGGACGATTCTTTGAACACCCGATGGCATTGGGCACAACTGTAAGACTGAGCGTACTGGCTCATATTGTAGATCAGCGAAAAATGACTCACGCCATTGTAGTCGAAGACATTGACTTTCATTGTAGAAGCATACCGTTCTGTTGAACGACGAACCAATTCAGCCACAAATGTATCCTCCTCGCATCGTAATCGGTATACAAAGATATTGATGTTGAACAGTGTTTCCACGTCATCCAAATTCTTGAACGGGACTCCACGGAAGTGCCGCTCATCCAAGTCTTGCTGCTCTAAGTACTGTTCCCAATAGTCATTGGCCACTTTGTCACAAGCCTGGGGATTACACTCGTCCACATGCACGGCCAAACACCGAAACAGACATTTCCGGTCTTTGTAGGGCCCCTTTGCCCCGCACGTTAATGTATACAGTCCGGGTCGATGAAGCAGCCAAGGAGGGAGTAGTACAGGAGCACCGATAGGATGATCTCTCATTTTCGTGACGAAAAATGTGACGTTGGTGACCATTTCCACAAGCCATTGGGTATTGGGGCGTTGCAACCGGGCCCATTCCAATGGGTCCAACGTAGTCAATTGGTCGCGGAGTGGCTCCAGGGAAATCGCATCCGTCACCGTGAACGGCTGGTCAAACACATAGGTATTATTGCTGGGATAATAATACCGCACCTGATCCGTCTCCTTGTGCCGTAAAATATACCCGAATGTCATATTCAACTTGAACGCTGTGACCTGGTCTGTGAAAATGTTCTCAGCGTAGGTAGACAGATAGGTGAGGTCCTGCAGTCGAAAGTTATACAAGTCCAATAGACGACGGTCACGGTGAAAACAATGGCGCATGGTAGCCCAGTGTCGTTGATAAATCTCACTCACACGCTCGTCTTCAGGCAAGACTTCAACCGGAGGTGCTGCTGGGTCCCATGGAAAATCTTCTCCACGTCTCATGCTTTCTCTCCTCCTCTCGTCCAAACACGCTGGTCAGGCAGGCTGATCAGGCAGGCAGGCAGGCAGGCAGGCAGGCAGGCTGGTCAGGCAGGCAGGCAGGCAGGCAGGCAGGCAGGTCAGGCAGGCAGGCAGGCAGGTCAGGTAAGTCAGAGAGGTACGCAAGGTAGTGCAATGAATACACCCAATCCACTAAAAATCACCTACTTTTATACGTTTTTGACAATGCCGCCATCTTGTATTACAACATGGCCGCCAATGCCGCCGCCATCTTGTATTACAACATGGCCGCCAATGCCGCCGCCATCTTGTATTACAACATGGCCGCCAATGCCGCCGCCATCTTGTATTACAACATGGCCGCCAATGCCGCCGCATCTTGTATTACAACATGGCCGCCAATACCGCCGCCATCTTGTATTACAACATGGCCGCCAATGCCGCCGCCATCTTGTATTACAACATGGCCGCCAATGCCGCCGCCATCTTGTATTACAACATGGCCGCCAATGCCGCCGCCATCTTGTATTACAACATGGCCGCCAATGCCGCCGCCATCTTGTATTACAACATGGCCGCCAATGCCGCCGCCATCTTGTATTACAACATGGCCGCCAATGCCGCCGCCATCTTGTATTACAACATGGCCGCCAATGCCGCCGCCATCTTGTATTACAACATGGCCGCCAATGCCGCCGCCATCTTGTATTACAACATGGCCGCCAATACCGCCGCCTTCTTGTATTACAACATGGCCGCCAATGCCGCCGCCATCTTGTATTACAACATGGCCGCCAACGCCGCCATCTTGTATTACAACATGGCCGCCAATGCCGCCATCTTGTATTACAACATGGCCGCCAATGCCGCCATCTTGGTACCACACTTGACCTCAGTGACCCCTGTGACGTCATAGTTACATCCGGGTGAAAGTTGGTTCCATTTAGCCTTTATACACTACTTAGATTACTGACTCAGAAATTCTCGAATGAGCGACGGCTGAATATCGAATGACGGACTAGACGCGGGTGGTTGGTGGTGTCCGGTGTGCGCGGGTTTCTGTTGTTTTGACGCATTTTGCTAGGAAGCAACAGGAACTTGATAATGTGATGTCTAGCACTGTAATATCACTTGTCGGTATTGCACTATGTAAGCGTCCGGTCTCTAGCGGTTTTGTGTGCTGTCCTCAGTGTTGTCTGGTTCCATGCGGCTTCAAAGATTTCTTTTTTGAAGTAGCAGGAACGCAACTTGGCTGGGTGGTGCTTAGATGGTTCGTCGCGAAAAGACTGAAATAATGTCGAAAGCGACGTTAAATCATATTCACTCACCCCGTTTGTATTGAACCCGACTGGATAAAACCAAAACGCGAACGAATTCTTGAGGTTACAAAAGTGAGCGCGTTTTGGTCGTGACTGAAGAAAGAAAAACGCTCTCGCGACCACTAATATAAAAGGCGCATGTTTACCCAGCACGTCAGAACGCGTCTACATGCTCTTGGTTCGATGGGAAATGCACGATAGGGTTTTTCCCAACCGTTTTTTTTTTCTCTACGTGACTTTACGCTTGTTCACCTCTCGACGTGACAGCTTTTAGCGCAGCATTAAGACATTATTACATTTGATCATTGGATCGCGATTTGCACGCGAGAAAATCGCTTTCTGATTTAGGTCATTTCTGCTCTGTAGTCCACAAAATAATATTTTCCGTGTACTGTTACCTTGACGTTTGATCTATTGACCTCCAAATCAATAATCATCTTCAAGTCAAAAGAGACAAAAAACCTGTGAACTTTCACGAAGATTGATGGAGTCTAACTAAAAAATGGTATGGACAAGCGTCAGCGTTACGGAGAGACGGACGGAAGGACATTGCAAAAAGATAGAGCCATTTCGAGTTGAAATGGAATTCAACGCCCACTGAAGGAGTTATCCGAGGCAGATCCGAGAGACTGGAGGAAAGCATGAAAGGGAAGTGGGACAAATCCGAACGGGTTTTAAGCTAGATTGTTTAAAAAGCTGCAGAGTACGATTCGATCGTAACTACTGAAGTCAAACGAATACGAGCCGTTGCAATTCGGACTGTCGCGTCCATGCTGTCAGATTCGAGAGCCAAATAACGATCACGATATTGATACGAGAAACCTGATTCAACATTTGTGCCAACGAATGCATTTTTCTGATACATTGATAAGGATTATATAGTAACCAAAAATATTAATTATGGATTGGAATTTCTTTGTTTATTATAGCTGGTAGCGTTCCGCTGGAGTTGTTAGTAACTACAGCGGAACGTCACCAGCTAATAAACAAAGAAGTTGTTATCGATAATTAATATGTTCAAGAACGCCTCTCAAAGAATATATATTCAAGGGTTTAATTTGGCTTCTGGCAGCACGGGATGCGTTATAGAACTCCTCGTGCTATGTTTTTTTTATGTTTTGCTTGGTGGAATCCGAAAAGGCAACATCAAGGCATGATCAATATGCAACGGTGTGGTGGATTCACAACAATGCCCTTCTTTTCATAGAATTCATGTATCCGTCCTTGCTAGTTATTTAGTGATAGCCAATATATTCTCAGGATGTCACGATTATTTTGATTGTTTGAAAAGTATATTATGGACTAATGTGCAAACGTGTTTTGATGAATGAATAGATATCGGAAAATATAAATTCTGTTTTAGTTAGTTTATTTATTGCGATTCAATTGAGCCAAGACTAAAGATGTCGAAAATCTTATCACTGAGAATACTGAAGTCTTAAAGCAGAAGAAAACACTTCACAATATCCAGAAATATAAACCAATAGTATTTTTCAGCCGATAAAGCGGCTTCCAAACATCACAACATTGTCACTCAAGCAAAACAATATATAAACCCATTGTTCCAGTATCCGGGTTGACCATTGGAAACTGGTGAAATGTCACATCCTTTTGGATTCACAGTTCTGCTTCTACAGACAGACCTCACGCGTAATGTCTTAACGGCAGAGTAAAAGGTCAAATAACGACAATATATATATACAATGCTATAAATTGTATATAAATATAAAGTGTATTTTATACAGGTTATAAAACTGGAACCTGGTAACTTCTTAATACTTTTACCCGTGGCGTAAACGACTGTGAGCCCGGGTGACGTCACGAATAGGCACGTGGTATATTCTGAATTTTCTAACTTGTACAAACTAATAAATGTTGAAAGTGATGAATCTGTTCACAGTTTCAAATTTGTGATAATTCATCATGGAAATTCCCCCAAAAAGATTGCATATATTCTTTTTCTTCTTTTCCTTCTACCCTATCTGACCTGGGCGATATGGGAAGTGTACCGCAATCTGACTCCGCCCACTCCTCGCCGACGAAATATAGCCACACCATATCCTTGGACCAAGATGTAGCAGAAAATGTAACAAAAATCCACGATGAGCTCAGAATAATGCCATTTTCTCAGAAAACAGTTTTCGGCCGATTCTTTCGAATTTTTTTATTCTACAATTTTCCTTGAAAACTGCATGGTAAATTAGTAAGCAGTCATCTGACCTGAAGTAAAATAGTTTTTGCGCACTTTTATTTGATGAAAATCAAAACAATTGAAGGAAAAAGAAGACAAACACATCCCTTTTCTGGTACGCACAAATGGCCGCCATTTTGATTTTATATCCACGAACCCTCTACTCACGGCTCCAAATGATATGCTAAAAGTCACAACGTTTTAGCTCTCAAGAGTTCTCCATTTCGGAGAAAAAGATAAAAATTCACTGGGAAGTCGGGGGAGAATGATCCTCAAAGTCAGATAGGATTAACTGGCATTGAAATATTATGGACGTCTTTTTATGACAGCTTTTGGGAGAATATACGTTGATTTTATAGGGTATGGCATAAAAAAAAACATTTTAGAATACGCTAACTCCACATATAGAATCGTTCGCTAAGTTTTGCCGTGGAATGGTGTTTATTCACATCTTGGCATTGAATCTTTCAAACGCTTCGATAACCACCTTTCGACAAACAGGTTCCAGTATTGCACGTTCCAGTGTTGTTAACATGGTCAATATGGCCTAACATATTTGCTTTGACAGCACACCGTGCAGGAATTCAAAATAATGAGTCAAAAAGAACCAAATAAGCAGAAGTTGGCGATGACACGATCACTTAGATGGACTCCTTTTCCTTTTTTTTCAATAAGCATTAAAATGATTATCCCGTTCCTATTATGCTTGGCGTTTTCTGATCTATCGCCATGTTGGCAAGATAAATCAGATAAATGAAATAATTTTATTATTGTATGAAGACATCATAATAATTCTACGGGAGGATCAGTCTGGCAATGCGAACATGGCTTTGGAATAGCATCTTGGAGCAAAATTCAACGGAAGCCGAGTATTTGCATTTTTCGTCGGGCAAGGGGGGTCATTATACTGCGACACTTCACTGCCTATCATACTGGCATAATCAGAGGGTAGAAAGGATTAAAATCAAAGGATAAAATCAGATCAAAGAAAGGGATAGAAGGAGCCATGATTCGGTCGAGAGCAAAATGGATCGAAGATGGAGAGCAACCGAGAACATAAAATAATACCAATAATTAGCAGAGATGGCAGAGATATTACTGATTAAAAAGAAAATCATTTATGAGCAGTTAAATACTCAATATGCTACTTTGTTGACAGTAATTAAAGGATTTCAGAACCCTGAATGACAATGAGAATCAATCATTAGAAGGTCCATTAACATGAAGGGAAGCTTTTGAAACGGCAAAAATGAGAAGAAAAGCCCTGGGAACGATGGTTTTACAGATGAATTCTTGATTCCTTTTCTGCCATGATAATGGTGTTTTTTTTTGTAATCTGAAGTTCAAAGGACCTCGTACGATAAGATGGACAAATGGCCCCGGCGAGCAGTCCATTCACAATGGTTCACCTGACTCCAGTGAAATTGAATAGATTGGGGTTGACCTTCGCGAGCACCGTTTGCAAGGCTAAACCTATTTTACCCGCGGTTTTATACTTTGTCCCTCTATTAAATTGATGCTGTTACATGATATATTCGTACCTCCCTGTTACGTTAATGCCGTTAATTACATAAATCGAATACGGAAAGGAATAGATTTTATTCGTCACTGAGTTGTGTCCGCAAGTCTCGGTTTTTTTAAGAGAATCCACGGCGACTTTGGCAGGGTCATTTTTTCAATCTTCTTATTGTTGCGTGTACAATAAATATACCGTAGATATACCATCCTATGAAGTACGTGACGATCATACGACTGACAAGCACGCACAATATGGGGATTAATGGTAATTAGGAATGTTTAAAGTTCCAAATGCATGTGCTCTTAGCTCGCCGTGCCCACAGTAACTGTTGCACGACCAGTTTCATTTGATCGAACGGCCCTTCAGTTTTGGGTTTACGCTGATCACCAGCTGCAAAAGCGCCACGTTTTACTGCTGGTAGAACTGTTGCCGGTGGATCCGCTATGACCAAAAACTGAATTTTGTCCATTGACCCATTATGATTGGTTAACAGATAATTTTCTCATTCGGCCTTCTTTTTCTTCTGCTTGTCATAGCAGGAACATAACGGCAACACCATTATTTATATCGCCGATAATCCAACGGGTAATACATAATTTTCATCATGGATATATATTTATCCCGCTTCAGACAAAATCGTCCAATGAAAACGAACGATCACGGTCACATGGTCGCCCGATATTTTTCCATCCACCGCCGTCGATTGTAATTCGAGGTGAGTAACTAGGTTATCCTCCTTGCAGTAGCTCCTGAAGGCAAAGCACCCGCGTCGGCTGTCTGGCGTAGATCACTCGTCGAGCTTCGTTTTGAAGGTTACAACAAGTATTTGTAATAAAGGTGAGCATCAGCAGCTGTAGTTCTAAATTAGATAGCATTCATTTTGTGAACAGCTCGTATTTCATCGTAATCAGTGATTATTTACGCCAATGAATAAAGCAAATGTGTGAATTCACATGCAGTTTTTGCTTTGTGAGCAACAGCATCATACGGCCAAAGTTGTTCATAAGAAATCCTTACTCGCAGAATGTTTCCTATGTACATTAGCGCGTTACGAAAGGGTCTTCACCGGGATAAATTAGTTACACGGCTTGTCAGTGACCCAATACAGAAATATATGGGATCAGTAAAATTTCTATTGGACGAGGCATCAGTATTGGGTCACTGACAAACCGTATAACTAATAATATTCACAGCACAGAATAATAGGTTCTCACATGAGTACATTTCTAGACGACTTTTCCCACACGAGTTTGAGAAAAATGTGCCCTGCACGAGCTTTAGCGAGTGCAGGGCACATTTTTCTCAAACGAGTGTGGGAAAAGTCGTCTAGAAATGAACGAGTGCGAGAGCTTTTTTCTCATATAACATATCAGAGAAGCTAAAATAAAGACTGACGTCCCATTTTCGTCCGACGATGTTGTAAGCGCAAAACCAGGTCAAGCGCGCAATACTACTATTGGGCACTTTGGTCCATGAATGGGCCGAATCACTACAAGCGCTGAATACAAGAGAATAAGATTTTTATAAGTAATACACTACTTTAATGACACCGAAATTGATTTCAAAACACATGTTTACATTCGGCATATACTGTAGCGTGAAAGTTCACTCAGTGCTAGTCGACTGACACTAAACAGTAACATTGTAACAAGCAGACGATGAAAATAGTGCGTGACGTACCGGCATGACGTCAGCTCATGATAGACGATTTTTCTACAATGGCTTTCTCCCATAGGAAACGGTCATGTTATATGAGAAAGAGCTTTCTGTGCCCACTTTTGATGCGACAAAATGCTAAGATGATCAAATCAGTCCAGATATTGTTGTGTACAAATCTCTAATCACACGGGCAAATCTATTAGCACGGGAAGAGAAAACTTCGCAATATTTGCTGCTGAATATTACATATTGAGATATACATCATTTCGAAGCATTCTTTCTACAAACAAATATTCACATATGTATTGCAATCATTGTTCAAAGTCGAAAAATGCATAAAATTATTGCACGATTTTGGACGAATATTTTGTGATTCGAACCAGCATACCATCGATCAAAATAATAACTCCTCTCGCGACTCTATCCCCTCGGTCAGTTCATACTCGTATAGCAGATAACACTGCTCCAATTATCGTATTTGAAATAGAGCCCCAAATGACAAAAACAATATTCCATAAATTTTTATTTGAAGATAAACGATAACCAAAACGTGGTTTGCTGGACAAGTAGGGGTTCAAAAGAAGATTATTATGTGTGAATATTTTTGTGGTTACAGTGGCTATAATCCCTCAAGAGATATTGTATTAACAAGAAAGATGGACAGACAGACAGATGGACGGATCAAGCAGACAATACCCTTCGGCCAAACTTGGCAGAGGGGTAAGAATCAATGGTCCTAGACTCGTGTGTAAGGTATACCCAAAGTTTGGTACCAATTCATGACATGGAAATGAATATATCACATGGACAAACAAAAGTAATCAGACGGAGCGGGAGGAAATCGTGATCGCAAAATACGACCTCGTCTGTACACGGGCGTATAAAACTCTGATCGAAAAAAAGTTGATTATTGTTCCTAACCATTGTATAAATGCTATTTTATTTTCGTTCGTTCCACTCCATATCAGTTATATTCCTTGAGGAAAAATCCAATAGTCTATGGAGCCATTACGAGAGGGCAAAATATTTACCATAGACATGTATCCTACCCTTTACCTTTCTATTTTAATATATACTATCACATTACGCGTCGGTTGGTTGTGCCGTTTAGAATAGAATTCGACTTACAGCTTGAGATTTGTCAGCATTCAGGCTGGTGGGTTTTTTTCAACTACTTCGGGCCAGTCTTGCACATTGGACTGTGAAGAAAAACAGACATAAACAAACAACACAGAGAGAAATGAAGTCAACATATAAGGTAGTTCATAATCCCAGTGCAAAAACAACACCTCATCAATTATTTGGGTATGACCAGTTGAGCCAGGTCAGCTTTTGCTAAGGCCTTAATTGATGAGATAAAATTGCGTGGAAGTTTTGATAGAGCACGAATTCTTAGCTTTAAATATACTCTTCTACTCTTCTATATAGCTCATAATCAAATCAAGTAATTTGATCTTGGAAATATTGATCAAGGTCCGTCATCTTCAACAATTTTTTGGTTTATTCTAACTTAATTGCACATGGAACATGGATTCGGAGATCTTAGACTTAACATGTAGAATGTGACCTTTAGAAAATAGGTCAAGGTCAGTAATATTCAATAAACTTCAGATCCAGAGATATGTTTATAAATTATTTGGACAATGTAGATATAATCCTTCATAAAATATTGTAATAAATACAATCTGACCTTGATAAAATAGATCTTCAGTCATTTTCAGCACACCTCTGGACCATCGCCAGTTGTATACCTAGTATTAATTTGGAAAGCCTATATTTAGGCTTTTGGAAAGCCGATATTTATTCATGTCATACCATAATAAACAGTATATGACCTTGAAAAAATAGGTCAAGGTCAGTCAACTGGGATAGGCTTCTAGTCAATCACCAGTTGCATATGTTATAGGAACTTGAAGACCTTGGCTTTAATCCTTCAAAAAATGAAAAGACTTGGCATCCAAAAGAACTTCGCCAGCAATTGGTAACGTAGCCCAATTATCCATCATTTTCTATGTAGGCTAAATCTTACACATCTTACAGGAGTGAGTGAGTGAATATGATTTAACGTCGCTGTCAACTATATTTCAGTCATATCACGACGTTGGGTCCTATTCCTTTTCACACCCGGGAACCCCACAGGTGCCTCATTTAGTCGCGTCTTACGACAAGCTCTCTGAGGAACTGAGGCATATTCTTACCATGACCTGCGGTGTGCACAACAACATCCCAGGCCAATCCCCGGAAGCCCCACGGGGCTACACGTCTCACATAGTGCCCTTACCACTATGGGATGCATTAATAGAAAAACACAATATTCAAGAAGATAGCCACAGGAATTATTTATGGACAATGGACAGCTACCGAATATTGGATCTTATGCTTAGTATTTAGCTAATATGTATATACTACGTACATGTACACTATCCAATGGTTCCATATGGTCAGTCGTATTTATATACTCAGAAAATAGGGGAAAACTATTTGAACGATGGCTATCTACTGAATGTCGAATATTATGCTTATATGGTACCGTCCTGTAGGTATTGTCGCATAGTATATGTGTACTAGGTTTGGTGGCTCTAAACCTCTTTCAAAGGTGTCAACGGACGAAACATATTTTGGACGATGGTTAGCTATTGAATGTCGAATCTGATGCTTACCGGGCACCTCCATGTATGTATTATGTGTGTACCAAGTTTGGAGGCTCTAAACTATGGTATTCAATTTCGGCCATTTTTGCGTCGCGCGTCGCAGGCGACGGGAAGGGCGACGTCTCCCACGACGTCGCCCTTCCCGTCGCCCTTCCCGTCGCGTTCTTATAATGTTAAGAGATAGAACGCGACGCGACGTCGCCCTTTTCGCCCTTACAGTATACCTCCTTATGTTACTACATTGCCCAGGGCGTTAAAAATATCCTTTTATTTACTGCTGTCCAACACTGTATACCGGTACTCAACCTGTCACGTCCCGAGAGATTGTAGTAGATCTTTTAGCTTTCAATTTAGCAGAGAGAGATAGTCATATAGCTCTCAAAAAGAAGAAGAAAAAAAAAGAAATTATGATGGAATTGAAGTCATTTTACTGTGAGAATTATGTTCTCTCTATTCTTTCTAACAATTGATTGAAGAATATTAGTTTTTCTGCACTCTTCGAATTATCCGGCATTTCCACGATCGTACTAGACGTTTGACGACAATTGAACTTCAAATTTAAGACGAGTTCTTGGAGTTCGGGTAAGTTGCTCTTAACTCATGGCCGTAGACAAGGGGGGCATGGCCCCCCCCCCCAAATATTTGCAAGACAAACAAAAAATAGACGTGTTTGTGAAATACATATTCCCCACTGCGTGTTTGTCAGAGGGGAAAGTGGTCAAGCAGAGGAAACGAGGCATGTTTAAGCATACAGTTAATAGGGGAGTTCCGAATCGCCTTTTACATCTAGACTGCTGGCGCTCGTGTTGTTAAGAGTTGAGAGTGATTCTTGGCCTTATTTTCTACGAACATCTGTCGTCGATAATTGCATGTATAAAATTCTCTAATCGAACTTGTAAATCAATGAGAAAATCATGTCCGTCTCAGTGCACCAGCGCGGGCAGTTGCGAATCACTTTGGTAAGAAGCAGATCACGCCATCTAGCGGTCGTTACAGCCGCTGGGAATATATATATATATTTTTGTAAAGCCTGAGTGGTCATTTATCACCAATATATGAGTAGTAGTTAAAAGCTAAAAAAGGTCACATTTTCCAGGGAGGTAACTCTTGATTTCCGTGAAGCGTCCGACAGGGGGCGCCACCAGCTCAAGGTTATAGATTGCATCAGCATTGGCTGTGTGCCAAGTTTTGACCAATATAGGTCTGGCAACCTTTGACCTTGTATTCCTCCGCGGTGATGCGGTCATGTCTGATGGTGATGCGGTCGCGGGAAAAAGCTTCCGCCGAGAAAAAGTAGTCCCCAGACTTCAAATACGCTGCATGGTCCAATTGGGTCGTATGAGGTATCAATGTGAAGCATTCGTGAAGGGACATCTGATGGGCTGGGTGTGGGGTTAAAATATCGTCATTCTGAGCATGCGCGGTGGACAAAGGGTATGGAAATAGACGTTTTGGGGTCTAGAGGAGCCACTAATGGTCCGATGGAGTCGAGTGAGGTATCCATGTGAAGCCTATGTGAGGGAGCATCCGATGGGGTGGGTGTGGCATTGAAATAGCGTCATTCTGCGCATGCGCGGTAGACAAAGGGTATGGAAATAGACGTTTTGGGATCTAGCGGAGCCCCTAATGGTCCGATGAAGTTAATTGAGGTATCAATGTGAAGCCTATCTGAGGAGGCATCCGATGGGGTGGGTGTGAGGTTGGAATAGCGTCATTCTGCGCATGCGCAAACAGGGAATTTTGTGAAAAGGATATGGAAATAGACGTTTTGGGATGTAGGGGAGCCCCTAATGGGCCGATGGAGTTGAGTGAGGTATCAATGTGAAGCCTATGTGAGGGGGCATCCGCCTGGACTAGTGTATCGTTCGTGTTCAACATTCTGCGCATGCGCAGACAGGGAATTGTGAGAAAAGGGTATGGAAATAGACGTTTTGTGGTCTAGGGGAGTCCCTAGTGGGCCGATGGGGTCGAGTGAGGTATTGTTGTGAATGATACGTGAGGGGGCATCCGCCTGGACTAGTGTGTCGACCGTTGTCGACATTCTGCGCATGCACAGACAGGGAATTGTGGGAAAAGTGCATTGGAGGGAATGTTTTGGGGTCTAGGTGGGCCACTAATGGTCTGATTGAGTCGAGTGAGGCATCAATGTGATGCCTACGTGAGGGCGCATCCGCCTGGGAGGATGGGTGTTAGGAATATCATCATACTGCGCATGCACAGGCAGGCCGTAGTATGGAAATAGACATTTTGAGGCCGATATGGACCACTATGGGTCCGAATGTGTCTAGGGAAATCTTATTTTGTAGCTCTCGGGGTGTAGACCACGACTTGAAGGGATGTCCACGTCACCTGTGACGTCACTGGTGACGTCATCAGTGAGAGTAGTAGCGAAAGCGGGAGTTTCGGAGGTGCGATGGAGTGCATTTGGAGTAGATAACGGCCTATTTTTCCATCCAACTACCTGGAAGAGTTACCTGTGAGTGTGAGTGTCTGCGCGCGTGTATGTGAGTGAGTGAGTGAGTGAGTGAGTGAGTGAGTGAGTGAGTGAGTGAGTGAGTAAGTGAGTGAGTGAGTGAGTGAGTGAAGCGTGCACAACGCCCGTGAGGCGTTCCCAACGCCCGTCTTAACGCATGGACGCACTAACGACGGTGAGTGAGTGAGTGAGTGAGTGAGTGAGTGGGATCCGACTGGACTAATGTATGGTCCGTTTTCATCATTTTGCGCATGCGTTAAGGCGTAACGACGGGCCTTGACGGGTGACAGCCATTCGAGAGCTTCACACTGATACCCCACACGGTCCATTTGACCAGGGTGGTCAACCACTCAACAACCCTCCACGAATCCCCAAAATGCCTGCCTCACTCAGGCACTCACTGACTCACTGACTCACTCACTGACTCACTCACTCACACTCACTCACACTCACTCACACTCACTCACTGACTCACTCACATACACGCGCGCATACACTCACACTCACAGGTAACTCTTCCAGGTAGTTGGATGGAAAAATAGGCCGTTATCTATTCCAAATGCACTCCATCGCACCTCCGAATCTCACGCTTTTGCTACTACTCTCACTGATGACGTCACCAGTGACGTCACAGGTGACGTGGACATCCCTTCAAGTCGTGGTCTACACCCCGAGAGCTACAAAATAAGACTTCCCTAGACACATTCGGACCCATAGTGGTCCATATCGGCCTCAAAATGTCTATTTCCATACTACGGCCTGCCTGCGCATGCGCAGAATGATGATATTCCTAACACCCATCCTCCCAGACGGATGCGCCCTCACGTAGGCATCACATTGATACCTCACTCGACTCAATCAGACCATTAGTGGCCCACCTAGATCCCAAAACGTTCCTTCCAATGCACTTTTCCCACAATTCCCTGTCTGCGCATGCGCAGAATGTCGACAACGGTCGACACACTAGCCCAGGCGGATGCCCCCTCACGTATCCTTCACAACGATACCTCACTCGACCCCATCGGCCCACTAGGGACTCCCCTAGACCACAAAACGTCTATTTCCATACCCTTTTCTCATAATTCCCTGTCTGCGCATGCGCAGAATGTTGAACACGAACGACACACTAGTCCAGGCGGATGCTCCCTCAGGTATCCTTCACATTGATACCTCATACGGCTCCACAGGACCACTAGTGGCCCATCCAGACCTCAAAACGTCTATTTCCATATCCTTTCCCAACAATTCCCGCAGAATGTTGACAACGACCGAGACACTAGTCCAGGCGGACGCCCCCTTACATAGGCTTCACATTGATACCTCATACGACCCCATCGGCCCATTAGGGGCTCCCCTAGATCCCAAAACGTTTATTTCCATATCCTTTTCCCACATTTCCCTGTTTGCGCATGCGCAGACTGTTGACAACGGCCGCGACACTAGTCCAGGCGGATGCCCCCTCACATAGGCTTCACATTGATACCTCATACGACCCCATCGGCCCATTAGGAGTTCACCTAGATCCCAAAACGCCTATTTCCATATCCTTTTCCCACAATTCCCTGTTTGTGCGCATGCGTAGAATGTTGACAACGGCCGAGACACTAGTCCAGGCGGATGCCCCCTCACATAGGCTTCACATTGATACCTCACTCAACTCCATCGGCCCATTAGGGGCTCCCCTAGATCCCAAAACGTCTATTTCCATATCCTTTTCCCACAATTCCCTGTTTGTGCATGCGTAGAATGTTGACAACGGCCGAGACACTAGTCCAGGCGGATGCCCCCTCACATAGGCTTCACATTGATACCTCACTCAACTCCATCGGCCCAGCTAGGGGCTCCCCTACATCCCAAAACGTCTATTTCCATATCCTTTTCACACAATTCCCTGTTTGCGCATGCGGAGAATGACGCTATTCCAACCCCACACCCACCCCATCGGATGCCTCCTCACATAGGCTTCACATTGATACCTCACTCAACTCCATCGGACCATTAGGGGCTCCGCTAGATCCCAAAACGTATATTTCCATACCCTTTGTCTACCGCGCATGCGCAGAATGACGCTATTCCAATCCCACTCCCACCCCATCGGATGCCCCCTCACATAGGCTTCACATGGATAACTCACTCGACTCCATCGGACCATTAGTGGCTCCCCTAGACCCCAAAACGTCTATTTCCATACCCTTTGTCCACCGCGCATGCGCAGAATAACGACATTTCAACCCCACACCCAGCCCATCAGATGCCCCTTCACGAATGCTTCACATTGATACCTCATACGAACCAATTGGACCATGCAGCGTATTTGAAGTCTGGGGACTACTTTTTCTCCGCGGAAGCTTTTTCCCGCGACCGCATTACCACCAGACATGACCGCATCACCGCGGAGAAATACAAGGTCAAAGGTTGCCAGACCTATAGTGGTCAAAACTTGGCACACAGCCAATGCTGATGCAATCTAT
The DNA here is from genome assembly GCA_036873755.1 of Hanleya hanleyi. Lineage (NCBI taxonomy): Eukaryota > Metazoa > Mollusca > Polyplacophora > Lepidopleurida > Hanleyidae > Hanleya > Hanleya hanleyi. The sequence continues at coordinate 8,032 of JAVTVY010047405.1, read as the reverse complement.
AACCTTGAGCTGGTGGCGCCCCCTGTCGGACGCTTCACGGAAATCAGGAGTTACCTCCCTGGAAAATGTAACCTTTTTTAGCTTTTAACTACTACTGGGGTGAAGACTATCCCTTTCTGTGACTTAAAATTATTCTAAAGCAATAACTTTGCCCAAGAGACATTTGTCTGTGTGCAGTCTTCAATGTCACAATTCGTAATCCGGAATTGACATCTCTAATGCGGCATTATGTTACAATGCTGGCGAGTTAAGGGTTATCGCAAATCATTAGATATTGTGTTTGACCATTAATATGATTCAGGTCACTGAAACCAATACTGAAATTACCACTTAAAGCCATTTTATTTCTCGTAGATTCAACACTTAAGAAATCACACGCGTTTTTGTCCCAGCGTGAATTTGCCATTGCGTGGTACCGGAAGCATTACCATGCCGAATTGACCGAGAAACAAACAACGCAGGTCGGTTGTTCGACATTTATTTGGGTCCACAGAAACAGACGTTCCAATAAAAATAGAAAATATTTACACAGATGCTTTATTGCAAGAAATATAAGGCGTTCATTAGGAAAGTGATCCTTTCCATATCCTTATCCCACAATTCCCTGTTTGCGCATGCGTAGAATGTTGACAACGGCAGAGACACTAGTCCAGGCGGATGCCCCCTCACATAGGCTTCACATTGATACCTCACTCAACTCCATCGGCCCATTAGGGGCTCTCCTACATCCCAAAACGTCTATTTCCATATCCTTTTCCCACAATTCCCTGTTTGCGCATGCGCAGAATGACGTTCTTCCAACCCCACACCCACCCCATCGGATGCCTCCTCACATAGGCTTCACATTGATACCTCACTCAACTCCATCGGACCATTAGGGGCTCCGCTAGATCCCGAAACGTCTATTTCCATACCCTTTGTCTACCGCGCATGCGCAGAATGACGCTATTCCAATCCCACTCCCACCCCGTCGGATGCCCCCTCACATAGGCTTCACATGGATACCTCACTCGACTCCATCGGACCATTAGTGGCTCCCCTAGACCCCAAAACGTCTATTTCCATACCCTTTGTCCACCGCGCATGCGCAGAATAACGATATTTCAACCCCACACCCAGCCCATCAGATGCCCCTTCACGAATGCTTCACATTGATACCTCATACGTCCCAATTTGACCATGTAGCGTATTTGAAGTCTGGGGACTACTTTTTCTCCGCGGAAGCTTTTTCCCGCGACCGCATCACCACCAGACATGACCGCATCACCGCGGAGGAATACAAGGTCAAAGGTTGCCAGACCTAAGTAGTATATAGTACCATTTACAGACCGTATTGACCTACTTTTTTGTTCCCCCCGGGTAAAATTTGTGGCGGAAGTGTGGCGGGGTTTCCCAGGGGGGATTCCCCAGTGGGGGTTTCCCAATGACGATCACGTGATCAAGGCATGTCTAGACTTGTTCTGGGTTGTACAGTTCTGCCATACGGAGGATGGATACTAGTATTTCGCTGACGTCCTAGTAATAAACATAATCTATAGGTGTTGTACCATGTTAATAGGATCAGTCTAGCATCTGTACCACCCTAGGGTTGAGTGTTTATTGTCCCGTGTATCTCCGCAGAAAATCAACAAACAAAATGGCGGCTCCAGGATGGTGTGGGGACGCCCTTTCCACATCACGGCGTCGACCATAGCGCCATCTATTCACACTGACGCAAGGGAGACAACTCGTGTGGCCCAAGGGTATGGAAATAGCCGTGTTGGAGCTAGGGAAGCCACAAATGGGCCAGTGGGGTCATATGAGGTATCAAAGTGAAGCATTCGTGAAGGGGCATGTAATGGGTTGGGTGTGCGGTAGGAATATCATTCTGCGCATGCGCAGACGCAATGCGGAGCTCTCGTCCAATCAGAAGCGAGTATTTCAAATCCGTCACAGAGCTCTCAGCCAATCAGAAGCGAGTATTTTGACCCGGTGCATTATGGGCCATATCTAAGATGGCGGCACGTATGTTCAAGATGGCGGCACATCCGGTGTCGAAAACTGGCCATTTCGTCGGGATGTGGTCACCTAGTGTCGAAAGCTGGACCTTGTATGGGCCCTGCTAGACGTTTTGGAGCTAGGGGAGCCCCTAATGGGCCGATGGAGTTGTATGAGGTATCAAAGTGAAGTATATTTCAAGCATGGGTGGGTGCATGTAAAATTTTTCCTGAAAAAATACGGAACACGGGCTTTATCCTAAATTACGTGAAAATGCCTATATGGGGTATGGGGGGTATAGGACCATCCTGGGAAACCTACTTCTCGACATTTGCGGTATAGGTTGTGGGGTCTCGTTTTCTTAGTCTCGTCAAGACAAACATGATAGGAAGTGTCCCGCAGCGAATCGGTGAAATTTTTGAAAAAGTACGATATAGCCCCATATAGTCCCATACTGGGGGTATAGGATCAATGTTTGTCCCCCTGGGAAACGTACTTCTATTCCTTTGCGGTAGGGTTGTTTGGATTTGTTTTTCACGTCTCGTCATTTAGAACATGATAGGAAGTGTCCCGGAGCGAATCGGTGAAATTTTTGAAAAAAGTCACCGAGGCCTGGGTAGGCCCATAGGCCTATACTGCATGGCTATGGGTGTATAGGGCCATACGGGGCGGACATGTTGGAGTCTAGGTGAGTCCCTAATGGTCCAATGGGGTCGAGTGAGGTCTTATTTTGAAGCTCTCGTGGAGGAGCACTTGACTACACTAATGGTTCGTCCGTGTTCAATAGTCTGCGCATGCACAGCCTGGCCCGTATTATAGTAAGTAGGCATTTTGGGGGTATGTGGGTGTGTGTTTGGGTTAGAGATGGGCTATTCACGGTTCGAATGGGTCGTGTGAGGTATCAATGTGAAGCTTGTGTGGGGTAGAGTCAGAATGGCGTATTTTTAAATGCATGTCGCGTCAATATGCGCATGCGCAGTCTGGCCGTAGTAGAGAAATCAGGCATTTTGGGGGTATGTGGGTGTGTGTTTGGGGTAGAGATGGACCCCTATGGGTCCGAATGGGTCGTGGAAGGTGTCAAAGTGAAGCTTGTGTGGGTTAGAGTCAGAATGGTGTGTTTTTAAGTGCAAGTCGCGTTAATCTGCGCATGCGCAGTTGGTTGTAGTAAGTAAAGTGGCCATTTTGGGGCAGTACATGAAGGTATTTGGGGTCGAGATGGGCTATTCACGGTTCGAATGCGTCCTGGAAGGTGTCATCTTGTAGCTCTCGGGGTGTAGACCCTGATTTGAGGGCTGTTCACGTCACTTGTGACGTCATCGGTGACGTCATCAGTACGAGTAGTAAGTAAAGTGGGTATTTTGGGGCAGTGAAAGGAAGGTATTTGGTGTAGAGATGGTCCATCCTTGGTCCGAATGCGTCCTGGGAGGTGTCATTTTGTAGCTCTCGGGGTGTAGAGCCCGATTTGGGGGCTGTTCACAGCATCTGTGACGTCATTGGTGACGTCATCAGTACGAGTAGTAGCGAAAGTGTGCATTTTGGGGCAGTGAAGGAAGGTATTTGGGGTAGGGATGCTTCATCCTCAGTCCGAATGCGTCGTGTGGGGTGTCATCTTGTAGTTTTCGGCGTGCAGACCTCGATTTGAGGGCTGTCCACAGCATCTGTGACGTCATTGGTGACGTCATCAGTAGGAGTAGTAGCGAAAGTGAGCATTTTGGGGCAGTGAAGGATGGTATTTGGTGTAGAGATGGACCATCCTTGGTCCGAATGCGTCATGGGAGGTGTCATGTTGTAGCTCTCGGGGTGTAGACCCCAATTTGAGGGATAGCCACAGCATCTGTGACGTCATTGGTGACGTCATCAGTACGAGTAGTAGCGAAAGTGGGCATTTTTTAGCAGTGAAGGTTGTTACTTGGTGTAGACATGGACCATCCGCGATGCGAATGCGTCGTGTGAGGTGTCATCTTGTAGCAACGCCCACCAACGCCATTCTGAATGCTTCAACGCCCTGGTGAAATAGCTCAGAAGCTCTGATATTCCATGGAATTGTCACTAATTCTTCGAAATGCAGTGACGCCCGTCAACGCCCGTCGTTACACCTTAACACTCTAACATAACGCCATGATATAGACCGGAGAGAGAACAACAACAGCAACAACAACAACAAGGATGACACATGAGAGAACAACAACAAGAAGTTTTTTCATATAGTTTATTCTCCCCAATGTTACATCATACCCACGCTGGGGAGCCGCGTTGGGTATATTTACAATTCAAGAAGATTCTTGTCCAATCAGAGGCCACCATTTGTATCTGTCATATTCGTTTCTGTCCGTTAGATGTATTCTCAGCTACTCTTGTCCAATCAGAAGCCGCCATTTCAGAAAGTTCCATCTTCGGCCATGTTCGCTCTGAACCGTTTGTTCTAATCGTCATCGGGCAGGCCAGGATACCGTTGAGGAAACATATCCTCAGATAGTTATACCGAATCTGTGCTGTATTATACCACATGAATAACAACAAGTTCAGCAATGTTCATACAGTTTATTATCCCCAATGTTACATCATACCCAGGCTGGGGGAGCCGCCCTGGGTATGTTTAGTATGTTCACAGCAAAACAAATTGAAATATCAAACACCATGTTTTATTACATGTGTTTACTGAGCTCAAGTCAACGATCAGCATGTAGACATATAGAGTATGCACGGCATGTTATGGTATTCATCAGTGCACGGGTGACGCGTTCAATCGATGGGTTGGTCGGTCAGCTTGGCCACGAAAAACGTAACATTGGTGACCCTCTCCACTGAGGCCACCATTTGTATCTGTCATATTCGTTCCTGTCCGTTAGATGTATTCTCGGCTACTCTTGTCCAATCAGAAGTCGCCATTTCAGAAAGTTCCATCTTCGGCCATGTTCGCTCTGAACCGTTTGTTCTAATCGTCATCGGGCAGGCCAGGATACCGTTGAGGAAACATATCCTCAGATAATTGTTTGCGCATTCTGAGTATCTATCAGTGCATGGGTGAATACTTTCAGCCGATGGGGGTGGTGGGTCAGTTTAACCACGAAGAACGTAACATTGGTGACCCTCTCCACTATCCACTTGGTGTTGGGACGCTGTTCATAGGCCCATTCCAAGGGATCCACAGTGTCCAGTTGGGCCAGCATCGTCTCTAGCGACGCCCGATTGGTGATTGTGAAAGGATGGTCGTACACTGGGTTGATGGCACTGGAATAGAAATAGCACAATTCACGCGTCATCTTATGGCATAAGATGTACCCAAATGCTACATTTAATGTGAAGGACGTAGGTTGGTCATTGAAGATGGCTTCCACGTAGCTGCGTAGACGGGCGAGGTCGGTCAGTCGGAAATTGTGCAAGCCCAATATAGGGCGATGACGGTGGAAGCAGTGTCGGACCATGGACCAATGGCGTCGATACATCTCACTCACTGGATGATCTTCGGGTAAGAGATCGCTGGGAACATCCACTGCATCTTCCAGAAAATGTTCGTTGTTGTCAGGAGTATGACTGGGAACAGTAATGCTAGGGACCGGCTGGATATCTAGGCTCTTCTGAACTGGGGGTATAGGCGGGCTCTCCGTGATCGCATCATCAGTGGCATTCGTCTCCCCGGGCTCATCTTCACTAGGTCTGACCCCCATGAGTGTCTCTTTAGTGGAAAGTTGTCGCTCATACCGTGGTGATGGATCATGAATCAAACGTTGGTGCTGTCTTAACTGACTGGGTCGTTTGAAGAGTTGACCACATTCATAACATTGTTCCTTCGCACCCTCGTGGAGTGAGCGTTCGTGGCGCAGTAAAGCATCTTCCCGATTAAATGACCGTGCGCAGGTTATACAAGAATATAGTGTACCAGTGTGGATGGAGGACTCGTGTCGTCGCAAGTCTTCTGGGCTAGTAAACAGCTTCTGGCAAGTTGTGCAAGAGAACATATCGGCTGTGGATCTGGAAATCATGAATGCCGTAAAAAAAATTGCCACTTTTATACGTTTTTCAGTGACCTTCGTGTCTTTTCGGCAACCTCCGTGTCTCTTCGGTCATCTCCGTGTCTTTTCGGTGACGTCCGTGACTCTTCGGAAGTTAGAGGGGAGGTGACCGGCCTATCGACCAATCAGAAGCCATCATTTCAGAAAGTTCAATCTTCGTTCAGTGTAACCTAAACGTCTTCGGGCAATCCATGATACTGAAGCTCGAAGCTCTTACTTCTCTCATTCAACACTGAGATCAATCTCCATCGGCTCTTCAATCCGCAGCGAATCGACCTCCATGGGTTCTTCTATTCTCAGATGCATTCCGATAGAAACTGAAATATCCGGTCTCGAGAGTGGCGAGCGTGATCCGTGTATAACATTTCGGTGACGACTCAATTGACTGGGATGCTTAAAGGCTATATCACAATCCGCACATGTATGCATGGGTACTTCGTGGCATGCACGTGTGTGACAACGCAAACTGTCAGGCGATGAAAGCGCTTCGAGCAAGTTGTGCAAGAGAACATATCGGCTGTGGATCTGGAAATGATGAATGCCGTAAAACTTTCGGCTCTTATAGGCCAACATAGGAGTACCCGGATGTTCTACAGTCAGGGATGTACAAGAACCCGGATGTACCCGGATGTAAAAGGGCCCGGATGTAAAAGGGCCCGGATGTTCACGAATGTACTACCATCCCGGACTTCTATCAGGCCCAGGCCCAGAAGCTCTCATGTCCTGCACCGAACTACTGCTCGGTAACCCGTGAGTGAATTAACCACGGTCGCATGCTGTAAAATGCGAGTCGCATAGGGATGGGTCTCCGTCATGGCTCTGCAACCATAGGAATGGGCTTGTGACATCCAGAGGGACGTGTTAGACCATGTTACACATGCGCGTCTACACGTAGCTCTACGTGTGTAGTCCGTGATAAGTACTATTCTGATTGGTTAGTCCAAAAAGAGAGCAACAACAACAACAACAGCAAAGATTACAGGTCAATCCTTTTTATTAGCCCCTCCATCACAGCACATCCACGCTGGGGGAATCGCTATGGGTGTGTTTACAATTCACTTATGCTATTGTCCGTGTATTCAGAAGTTCACTGTGCTGATCTCAGACTGCTCTTGTCCAATCAGAAGCCGACCCTCAGAATAAGTATAGGTCATGTTGAAGGATGGAACACAAACTGTGGACGTCTTTCGGATTGATGGGGATCAACTGACTGTGGAGTCTGAAGACTCGACTGCAATGCTGGCATTCGTGGCTGGGTGCCTTATGTACCGACCGTTGATGTCGCCGTAAATTATCCTTACGATTAAAGGACTTCCTGCAGATCGAACACGTATACTCGCCAACAGCACCTTGAAAAGTAGACTCATGGATGAGGTCAAACATCACGGGTTCCTCAACCCTCAAGCGTGCATGTCCATGGATTACACGTTGGTGAGATCTCAACTGGCTGTGTAGTCTGAAGCGGTGTCCACAATCCCCACATTGATGCCTGGATGTCTCATGGAGACACCGTTCATGCCGGTGTAAATTATCCAGGCGGTTGAATGTATCCCCACAGGTCTCGCAGGTATACTGGGCAGTAGCGTCGTGGATGCTAGACTCATGGCGTTGTAAGTCGTGCAAGCGTGTAAATGACTTGGAGCAAGTAGTACACGTGAACATCGTGTCGTAAGTGGTTGAACGAATGTCTGCTGAAAGTGTCAGACCGCTTCCCTTTTATAGCAAGCTAGCTGTTGATCTATTTTTAGAACACTCAGTTTAACTACTCCCAAGTCGAAGACCGAGAGCATGTGACCTCTGTGAGGTCACTTCCGCTTCCGTTCACGTGACCGGAACTGACCTTTGACCCCTGCGCGCAATTTACCACTGGGCACACGTACCTGGTGCACCCTGTACCCTATAGCCCGTAGGGCTATAGGGTACACCAGGGGTACAGGTGCACCAGGTACGTGTGCCCAGTGGTAAATTGCGCGCAGGGGTCAAAGGTCAGTTCCGGACACTTTCAGCAGACATTCGTTCAACCACTTACGACACGATGTTCA
>JAVTVY010047404.1:0-23344 GCA_036873755.1 Hanleya hanleyi | reverse complement strand
AACGACATTCAATGTACATGTGTAAATTGGGAACCTTCACTGGCTGTGTGATCTATCACTCTGTCTTGGTACCGGGTACTCATATTTCGACAGTGATGCAGTATGTCAGAGCTAGGAAATGGAGGGTGTTTCAACAGCTCAGCCGATACAGCATGGTTTAAGTTACTGTTGAAGCATGAGGCTGTTGGAACACATGCAAAATTCGCTAAATTGTTCTGGAAGAAAAACCACAGCCACAACAAAATGATGACAATGTTAGATTTGAAGTGTATGTTGGCAGTTAACATGTGACTTAACATACAGTTTTTGACCTTGAGAAAATAGGTCAATGTCAGTCATTTTCATAGACTCCAGGTCCATCATCAGTTGCATATGTGGTATCAATTTAGAATGCCTAGCTATATTTCATGTTATATCATAATATACAGTATATAACCCGAGAAAATAGATGCAGTCAACTGGGATAGGCTTATAGTCAGTCACCAATTGCACAAGTATTATAAATTTGGAGAGCCTGTCTTCACGCCTTTAAAAATTATTGCTAATGCTAAATTTGACCTCGATAAAACAGGTGAAGGTCAGTCAATTTCATTAGGCTTCTGATCCATCACCAGCTGCATGTGTGGTATGACAAGAAAGATGGGCAGACAGAGACAGACAAACAGATGACACGGAGAATTCAGTTCATTTTGGGGCATCTTTACACACCATCTTCAAAGTCTAACACAGCAAGGAAGCAATCAGAGATTGCTCATTTGTATGCCCCCCCTTCCGCTTTAATCCGAAACTGCCCCACCATTGTTCTGTTCTGTAGTGGTCGATGGAGGCCTAATTAAGATAATTATAAAAATTCTGTTTCAGTCATTTTGTTTTGGCATGCCTCGCATAATACATATTCCAAGTATCGACCAACAAGTAATAATACAATGTTTTGATGCAAGATGGTCGCCAGGGCTTTTGACAAATCCGAAAATGTGACCTGGTTATGAGACCTACATTCCTTGGGAGTATATTGTGGTGAAATTATGAAGCGATCAGCGAACTTTGAATTTTGCACCCAATTCACTCTTTTTGGGGCAATTTCATACTTCAGGACCTATGTGGTCTGCTTTGGAATGTAGAATAACAATTTTATAGCCATTATCCCAGTCCAAATTGGTTATGGACTGAGATCCAGCCTGAACAAAATAAATATATCCCATTCACTTAGGTTTGATGAACAAAGGGCCATAACTCTTGAAAATATAACCGAAAGCAGAGAAACTTCACGCTGCACAACTACTGACCACATATCATGCAAATTCCATACTTGTCCATACAAAATTAACCGCGATCCAGACCTGACAAGTCCCAATTCACAAAGATTTCAAGAACAAAGGGCCATAACTCTGAAAATATACGCGAAACGCGGAGAAACTCCACGTTGCACAACTACAGGACACTGACCACATATCCTGCAAATTCCATACTTGTCCATACAATATTAACCGAGATCCAGCCCGGACAAGTCCCAATTCACAAAGACTTGAAGGACAAAGGGCCATAACTCTTGAAAATATATGCGAAACGCGGAGAAACTTCACGCTGCACAACTATAGGGCACTGACCACATATCCTGCAAATTTCAAAATTGTCCATACAATATTAACCAAGATCCAGCCCGAACAAGTCCCAATTCACGGAAATTTCAGGAACAAAGGGTCAAAACTCTTGAAAATATAAGCGAAATGGGGAGAAACTTTCCGCTGCATAATTGTGGGGCACTGAACACATATCATGCAAATTTCGTACTTGTCCATACAATATTAACCAAGATCCAGCCCGGACAAGTCCCATTCCCAGAGATTTCAGAAAAAGGGCCATAACTCTTGAAAATTATACCGGAAAAAACTCTACGATGCACAACTACGAGGCACTGGCCACATTTCATGCAAGTTTCAATCCTGTCCATCAAATATTAACCGAGATATCGCGCGGACGAGATATTCGGACGGACAGACGGATGGACAGACGGATGGACAGACGGACAGATGGACGGACGGACAAAGCGATCGCTATATGCCCCCCCCCTCTAATTAGAGTGGGGGGGCATAAATATTCTGTCAAAATGCACAAGAACACACCATTTTACTTCAATTATAGAGAAGAAAAGCAACTCCGAGTAGGAATCACAATTTTATTCTGTATATTTCGCTATTAGTTATAGGATCTTCAGCAGTGAACAAAGTTACAAACAGCTTCATACGCACAGTATATATACAAGGCATAATGTGATCTTAGCCAAAACACAATTATGAATAGGTAAGCCAGTAAATTATATCAGGTTGGACAGATATTAAAATGCTGTCATTTTCAGAAATTGTTAAATCTTAAGCGATAACCTGACAGTGATCTACAAATGGTGTGATTCAGGTGATACAATACACACTCTACAAATGTTGTAACTCGCATGGGAATATACTACAATTATGAAACATGCGAGTTACAACATTTGTAGGTTTTCATCAATTCTGATGTGGATTGCCAAGTAAATTATACCTATATTATCTTAAAATGACAGTCCTTATCCAAACTTCATGACATCTGGCAGATGACATGTAGAAATATTCAATGTAGGTAAATACCCACTATATCACAATACTTTATTCATTTGTGTACAGTTTACTTAGTTCTTACCAAATAAGCAGATTATGAATTGTTTTCATCAATTACAGTGTGTATTGTATCACCTGAATCACACCATTTGTAGATCGCTGTCAGGTTAATTTCTGAAAATGACAGCATTTTAATATCCGTCCAAACTGACTGACATAATTTACTGACTCACCTATTCATAATTGTGTATTGGCTAAGATCACATTATGCCTTGTATATATACTGTGCGTATGGAGCTGTTTGTAACTTTGTTCACTGCTGAAGATGCTAAAACTAATGGAGAAATATACAGAATGAAATTGTCATCCCTAGCTACTTGGAGTTGCTTTTCTTCTCTGTTATTGGAAAATCATCAGTGGTTCCAATGGATTACTTCAATTAGATATACATGTAAAAATTTCCCAGGTGAGATGTGCCATATAGCAGGTATGTAGAAGTTCCACTTCAAAAGTCTTTCTACTTTTTCAGTTAAAAAAATAATTATCAACATTTGTAACTATGCTGTAAAAATGCAACGGTATGTGCAATTTCACATCTCGATTTTCAAATAAATTCTGGGGACCTCCACATAAAACAAAAAAAATGAGCATTTACTCAGTGATAATTTGTTATTTTATTCATTGAAAATTGACCAGAATGCATCCCCAGACACCTGGAAGCCCAGAGTTCACAACCACTGGAGACTATGTAATTAGAAACAGGAAGAAATTATTATATCAGTAATGGAGAGAGAAATAGCACTGATTCTGGAATGAAGTGTTTACTTTGTTGATACAGACAGTCTAGTAGTCCACTTATAACTGCATTATGCAATAAGTCAAACATTACAGGTTTTATCACCTGAATGATCAACATACAGGCCTACATTATGAGACTTGAAAGGTGAAGCAGAATATCAGTGTTAAAGTATGTCTATTTGACCAAAATGGCCTGACTTCAAGTTCACTTGAATCCTTGCAATTTTCCATACTGACCATATTGATGGTAGCATATCTTCTCTGACTGCATTTTCGTTATGTGTGTAAGCAGGGGTTGATGTAGCCTAGATTTAGATATATTTAGCAGACTATGCTGTATGCCACATGTATATGCCAGCGCTAACAGCACCAATGTCCTTTCAATCCAGTTTTGAACCATAATGTTAATAAAATTAGTAATTGTAAAAAAGAATGTATAATGAGATATAAATCAAGCATTATGTTGATGGGTGCAAATCCGTATATAGAGGTGGCCCTTCAATTTCAATCCAAAAAAACAACAAAACCTTTCAGTCCTTTGAAATCCTTTGTCTGTCGGACAATAAACTTCATGAAATGCCAATAAATTGTGCGATATAAGTTTACTGTCTATAGTGCCACCCAATGATGAACAATATCACGAAACTACATGATGAAGCAAAATCCTCAGATGTGGCCTCGGGAATGTAGATACTGGACTCAAGTCATGTAAATTTCACGTATTACAAAAAATGGTCATTTGGCTTACAAGGGATGTGAATTATAACACTGGGAAAGTTATATTCATGTTCAGCACACTCGAATTACTTTTCCCTGATTCAAAGAAGTAAATTTCCATTTTTGTGAAAAAAATCTTATTTTGAGATGCAAAAATGCGCCTCTATGATTTCGCCAACACCACCAAAATCTTGTCAGCTCTTTGCCTATCTCGCAAGATCATTATACTCAAATTTCATGGAAATCAAACATGTTGTTTAGAAGATATGATGTTACACAAGTTTACCTGCATTCATGTCTATAGCGCCACCTAGTAACAACCAAATACCACGAAAAACAAGCAGGTGAAATCTAAAGCCCTAGGGAGATTGCACATAAAAGTTCAATGAAAAAAACTTTAATCATGATAATGATTATGGAGGTTTTGACGTTAAGTCAGATAATTGAGATTTTTCATTTAAATAGTAATTTGGTTCGCACCAAAATAAAATTATCATGTCGGCAATCCTACATTTATGCTTGGCAACATAGAATAGAAGAATCTTTAAATATTTCTCCAAGCGAATGGCAAATTTTTATTTCACAAAAAAACTTCTTTTTTAGAAATGCAAAAAATGTGCCTTTATAATTACGCCAGCTACACCACAACCTTTTCAGCACATTGCCTATCCTTCAAGACCATTGTAATAAAATTTCATAGAAATCAAACAAGTCGTTCAGACGAAATCATCACAGAAAGGTTTACCTATGCTCTGACTACAACGCCACCTAGTGGTGAGCATCAGCTATCGAAACACAACCAGGCAAATTTCCCAGGCCTAAGTCTGACCCGAAAATATTTAACGGTTTCAGAGATATTCACGTTTAAAGTCGCGGCGGCGGCGTTCCTCATGAAAACATAAGAGCATCCACTTTGTGGAAATGCTCTAATAATTATGGAAGATAAGACTATTCTTGTAACCCTACCACTATTGTCACAAAAAAATTGTAATTTTTAACATAAGGGGAATTTCAAACTGATTAAAGGGGTATAGTCCGTGGGCTGAGTAGGCCCACCTTGCCCCCCCCCCCCCCACAACTCTCCGAAACTATGATTGTTTAGTACTTTGGAATGTGCCGAAGAAGAAAATATATGTTAACACGCGAGAAATTGGGATGAACTGGCAGATAGAGAAGTTAAAAATTGCACCTAACGCCTTTATTTTGCGTTTACGGTAAGGGGGTGGGGTTGCTAAAATGTTCCTAACTTTTTTATTGTTTGTCCAATTGATTGAAATGAGGTATCTTTTTGTTCAGCATAAACGGAGGAATCAGTCCAATACAGCAAACGTTCAAATATTTCAATATTATGACGTCGGTAGGGGGCCATCTCCAAATTTCACGAAAAAAATGTCAAAATTGACTAACTACAAGCAATACTGATAACTAGTCATATTTCTGCAACATTATCTATGTAACCTGGTTTAATATGTTGTTTTTATTTGTATTTTGTGCTTCAATACATTGAAATATTTCCAATGATGTAAACTAGCACTAACATGCACTAACTTAGCACTATGTTACTTATGCAATGAATAGTAGGGGTGGGGTTGCTAAAATGTTCCTAACTTTTTTTATTTGTTGTCCAATTGATTGAAATGAGATATCTTTTTATTCAACATGAGCCAGGGAATCAGGCCACTATAGTAAATTTTCTAATATTTACTTATTGTGACGTCACTAAGGGGTCGTCTACAATTTTCATATGAAATCGTATTTTTACCAAAATTGTTACCTAAAATGGTTCAAATGATTCTTATTTGGTTAGCCGAACACATGCAGGATATAAATATAATTGCTAGTAAGCGCGGAAGTAACATTCAACATAAATATGCAAAGTAGAATATCAAGATTTATTTATTTGAAAAGTTCGTTCGTTTTCTGTATGGGGGCGAAGTTACCTAAAGGGTTATAACTTTTTTATTCCGTGTCCAATTGATTGAAATGAGGTATTATATATGCAACATAAACTGCGATACCTGATATTAACAATGGTGCGCAGGGGTCAAAGGACACTTCCGGTCACGTGACCGGAACCGGAAGTTGTCGCAAGACAAGTGGCGCCCCTGTCGGAAGTAGGTCAATAAGAACCAGTGTAGCCTGTCAATGGTCAAAAGAGCCAATTTAGCCTTTACATCATGTCAATGGTTAAAGGTCATTTCCGGTGACGTGACAGTAAACATGGAAAAACCCGGATGTAAGATGAGGACCGGGATGTAAAACCACAGTACCCGGATGAAAGACGGAGGAACGACGGGAAAAACCCACTGGCAAACCCGGATACTGACAAGGTCCGGGATGGAAAATCCACTGCTCACACATGCAGACACACATACACACACGCGCGCGCGCGCAATGCGGCTCAGTCGTACACCAGTACATCTCGGTCCTCGACTTGGGGGTAGTTGAACTGAGTGTGCTAAAAATAGATCACCAGCTAGCGTGCTATAAAAGGGAAGCGGCCTGGCCATTTTATCAGACACTCTGAGACAGCGGGAACTCCCACCCATCGCACGAGGGCCGATGATGATGATGATGTCGCTCTAATTCAACAGTCAAATTCCGACGCCAAGACCTTGGGCCAGATTTTGTACGACGTGGAGAGCAAAGTACTATTCGCGGACGAGCCCATAAATATTCCTAGCGATCTCTTACAGGACGCCCATCCAGTGAGTGACATCTATCAGCGCCATTGGCCCATGATACGGCACTGTTTCCACCGTCATCGCCCTATTCAAGATATCTACAATTTCCGACTGATCGACCTCGCCCGTCTACGCAGGAAGCCATCTTCAATGACCAACGTACAGCCTTCAAATTAAATGTCGCTTTCGGGTACATCTTACGTCATAAAATGATGGATCAGCTGCGCTATTTCTATTTCAGTGCCAACAACCAAGTGTACGACCATCCTTTCACCATCATTAACCGGGCGTCGCCAGAGACGATGCTGGAGAAACTGGACACCGTGGATCCCTTGGAATGGGCACAACGACAACGCCCCAACACCGAGAGGACAGTGGAGAGGGCCACCAATGTTACGTTCTTCGTGGCTAAACTGGTCAACCCTCTCGACTGAATGCGTCACCCGTGCACGTATGAATAGCATAACATGCCGTATATACTCTCTACGTCTACATGCTGATCGTTAACTTGAGCTCAGTAAACACTTGTACCTAATGTGACGGTGAGTTAAATAATAAAACATGGTGTTTGATATTTCAATTTGTTTTGCTGTGAACATACTAAACATACACAGGGCGGCTCCCCCAGCCTGGGTATGATGTAACATTGGGGATAATAAACTGTATAAACGTTGCTGAACTTGTTGTTATTCACGACAACCGCTATCCGCTAGACCTGGATGAAATATATACCCCGATGTGATATAGTGCCCTTGCACACTTCCGAAACTTCCCTTTTACTACTACTCCACAACTGCCCATGTGCGTCATTTCCAATAGAGGACAAATATTGTGTAATACAGAACATATATTGTACAGTACATGACATATATTGTACAATACAGGACATATGGTATAATACAGCACAGATATGTTATAATACAGCACAGATTTGGTATAATACAAGACGGATATGGTATAATACAGCAAAGATATGGTATAATGCACACCCGACAGGACGCATTCGGACCAAGGAGGGTCCATCTCTACACCAAATACCTTCCTTCACTGCCCCAAAATGCCCACTTTCGCTACTACTCGTACTGATGACGTCACCAATGACATCACAGATGCCGTGGACATCCCTCAAATCGTGGTCTCCACCCCCGAAGGCTACAAGATGACACCCCACACGACGCGGACCAAGGATGGTCCATCTCCACACCAAATACCTTCCTTCACTTCCCCCAAAATGCACATTTTCGCTACTACTCGTACTGATGACCTCGCCGATGACGTGATAGATGCTGTGGACAGCCCTCAAATCGGGGTCTACACCCCGAGAGCTACAAAATGACACCTTCCACGACACATTCGGACCAATAGTGGTCCATCTCTACCCCAAACACAAGGCCCACGCACCCCCAAAATGACCACTTCACTTACTACACCCAACTGCGCATGCGCAGATTGACGCAACTTGCAATAAAAAACAAGCCATTCTGACTCTATCCCACAAAAGCTTCACTTTGACACCTTCCACGACCCATTTGGACCAATAGTGGTCCATCTCTACCCCAAACACACCCCCACGCACCCCCAAAATGCTTGCTTTCTATACTACGACCAGACTGCGCATGCGCTGAATATTGTAAATGGACGATACATTAGTCCAGTCGTGTGCAGTGGAATAATAAGTTCAATCGAAACAATAACAACATACCTGGAAGCCACACTTGAATTATGAAATTCATTGCATAAGTAACATAGTGGTACGTTAGCTATCCATGTTACTGATGGTTTACAACATTGGAAATATTTCAATGTATTGAAGCACAAAATACAAATAAAAACAACATATTAAACCAGGTTACATAGATAATGTTGCAGAATTGTGACTAGTTATCAGTATTGCTTGTAGTTAGTCAATTTTGACATTTTTTCGTGAAATTTGGAGATGGCCTCCTACTGACGTCATAATATTGAAATATTAGAACGTTTGCTGTTTTGAGCTGATTCCTCCGTTTATGCTGAATAAAACGATACCTCATTTTAATCAATTGGACAACAAATAAAAAAGTTATGATCATTTTAGTAATCCCACCCCCTTACCGTTAACGCAAAATAAAGGCGTTAGGTACAATTTTTAACTTCTCTGAACTCCCAGCTCATCCCAATTTCTCGCGTGTTAACATATATTTTCTTCTTCGGCACATTCCAAAGTACTAACAAATCATAGTTTCGAAGAGTGGTGGGGGGGTGCAAGGTGGGCCTACTCAGCCCACGGACTAGTAGTGAGTCCCAGTTTATCGACTGTTAACAAGTTGTTTCTTATTTGACATGTTCTAAGGTACATACAAAACATAGTTTCGCTCTGTAGTGGGGGGGGGGGGCGGGGGTGCAAGGTGACCCCTAGTAGCTCACGGACTAATTGGCTGATTAACATTTGCGAAGGACCCACTTGAAATAATTCATAAATAGCCGCCAAATCCAAGATGACGGCCAATTGAATTGAAGTGAAGTTTATTCTCAGAGCCAGAATTCAATGGTATGAGAACCTAATACAATACAAGACAATCATCTCAGATTCAAAAACAGTATGGAGAAAACACCAGATAGTACAACAGATCAGATTTGAACGATGTGTAATACAGTCAAACTGAACTATATTATACAATTTGAGAGCGATTTCTACTATATAATAATTTTGATCTCTCTTTGCACAAATGTAGCTACTTTATTTTGCACACTGCTAGTTTGGATAGACACTTGCTTTTCGACGGTCTGGTCCAGAATTTAACAGAAGTAAAATCTTTTCTTAAATCCTCGAAGAAAGGAATTACATTGGTCCAAATTTCAAGGTTGTTTAATAGCCTTGATTCCAATTGGTAGATAGCAATCCAGAGAACGGTCTACACTTTTGTGCTGCTGAGAATGTAACATATATCACATCTTATATTGAATGATAAACTAAAATGAGCTTAACTATTGGTAACTAGTTGATCTTGAAGCAAGAGCCGAGAGCTCACATATCCCACACTGAAATCGACAATAGTCAAACACAAGCAAATGGATTCCTTTCAGACGAGAGAATTTTTCATGCAGGAACAAGAAAGTGATGAAGTTAACCTTTGTTCTTGAGTTAATAAACTGGTATGAAGTTCATAAAGGACCCCCTCTCCCCGTTAAATTAGTAAATGTATGGTTTTTATTTCACATCAGTTTAACTAAATGTAGCCGTTTCGAACATGGGAGACAACTCCACAGGACAAATGCCATATACATGTAGGGGAGAGAACTCTAACCTAACACATTTAGTCAGCTAAACTTGATTCAGTTTTGGGGGACTGTGACCGTAACCTTTGACAAATTGATCTCAAAATGTATGGCTTCTCTTTGCCATGCTTGTAAGGTATACAAAGTTTGGTGCCAATCCATACCTTGAAACTAGAGATATCGCATGGACAACAAATGAATGAATGGACAGAACGTAACATCGCATTACACGATCTCGTCTTCGACAGGCATATGAAAATGTGACTTTTAATGATTTCTTGATTTTGGGGTCACAGTGAGCTTGACCTTTGACACACATTTTGGTATCAACACATCATGTCCCTCTAATGTATCTACTGGCAGAAGAAAAGTTATTTTTAATGATTTCCTGATTTTGGGGTCACAGTGACCCTGACCTTTGACCGTGACCTAAATTTTGGTACACAACACATCGTCTTCCCTCAATGTATCAAGGGACACACAAAGAATCATGATTTTTATGAATTTCATGATTTTTGGGGTCACAGTGACCTTGACGTTCGGCCCTGACCTACATTTTAGTACGTGACACATCTTGTCCACCTAAGGTATATACTGACACAAAAAATGTAATTTTCAAAGATTTCTGGATTCTGGAGTCACAGTGACCTTGACAATTGACCTTGACCTAAATTTTGGTACATGACAAACCGGCTTCCCGTAATTTCTCATTGGACACAAAAAATCATGATTTTTAACAATTTCACAATCTTGGGGTCACAGTAATCTTGACCTATGACCTAGGGACTGGGGGCCGTGTGGGCCCATGTGCCTCGGGATCCTCATGGTGCTCATGTGAACAGTCACAATCGAAGCGTGCCTGGGATGCATCATTCTTTAGATGACGACTTTGCAGCGAATGTTGTGGATTAGGGATACTGATCAGCGATACGGATTTGATATTTTTGGAACATCATGATGTCCAGTGGGACCTGCATATGGCGTATACATATCTCGCTTAGTAGCATTTGCAAGATCCTGTGTTACATGTGACGATTTTAATCAACGTCACAAAAC
The DNA here is from genome assembly GCA_036873755.1 of Hanleya hanleyi. Lineage (NCBI taxonomy): Eukaryota > Metazoa > Mollusca > Polyplacophora > Lepidopleurida > Hanleyidae > Hanleya > Hanleya hanleyi. The sequence continues at coordinate 12,240 of JAVTVY010047404.1, read as the reverse complement.
ATTGTTCCAGAAACTTATAAAATAGGGCTATTCCACCAAGCGCCTCCACTCAAAGTTTCCCAAATTTGGCGATACATATCGCATGCTGATAGCAAAATACGAACGTAGCGTGCAAGATCTATGGCGCTACGTTTCGTAACTTGTGTCTAATTCCGCTTAACCCGGGGCTAGGGGGCCGTATGAACCCATGTACTTCAAGATCCTCATGGTACTCATATGAACAGTCACAATCAAAGCGTGACTGAGATACATCATTCTTTAGATGACGACTTCACAACGAATATTATGGATTAAGAATACTGATCAGCGATACGGATTTGATATTTTCGGAACATCATGATGTCTTGCCGGCATCATTGAAAACTGTTGACCGCTTCTCTCTTGCAGGAAACAAGCCTATGTTTATGTATACTATGATTGTCTTTTTGAATTTGGTGCTAATACTGTTATATGGAATATGGAATAGGTCTTTGGATTATGGACGCGGATATTCTCTAATGGACGACGGCTGAATTATGAATGACGGACTAGACGCTTGTAATTTGGATTATGGACGCGGATGTTCTCTAACGGACGACGGCTGAATTATGAATGACGGGCCAGACGCTTGTAACTTGACTTACATTTTGGTATGCGACACATCGTGTCCCCCTAATGTATCTACTGACACAAAAAAATGTTACAGTGACCTTTAGCCTTGACCTAATTTTTGGTATGCGACACTTCATTTCCCCATATTGAATCCACTCACAAAAAAATAGTAATTTTTAATGATTTCCTGATTTTTAGGTCACACTGACCTTTGACCTTTATTCTGGGGTCACAGTGACCTTGACCATTGACCTGGATCTAAATTTTGGTACATGACAGAACGGCTCCCCGTAATTTCTCAATATTGGGTTATTTCAAATTTATGTTATTAAATTATTAATAAAATAAAATATTTTTAAAATTAATTTTAATTAATTTTTCAATTATTAAAATTAATTGCCAAATGTGGGTGAAATAAACATCATACTGATAATGATGTATTTCTTGTATTCTTATGCCATTTCCGCGACAATATAGAGACCTTTTGGAGCAAATATAGGCAAAAAATGGATGATTTGTCAGTGCTAGGGCCAAATAGTCAATGCCAAATATGACGAGGTCCTCTTAACACAGCTGATAGTTATGAGCAAATTACTTTTCGAGATACAATAAATTATAAATGGAAGAAAGGAAATTCACATAGATACAATTACATGTTGGGATTTTTCTTCAAAATCTTGACCTCGGTTCAAATCTTCAATGCTTCAATCATTTATGTATAAATCCGCTTCATATCAGTCTGGAACAACATGAAATTAATAATAATCATATCACCTGTAAACGCTCAGATGTTTGTTCCCCACACAAAGAATATCCAAAATGCCTTTTGCATTTGTAAATTTAATGAGACGTGCAAAATCTGAGAACTGAGTCATTAATTCATCAGACTGTTGATGGCTTCACATTTTTGTGCGTCTATTGTTAGTCGCAGTTGCATCATAGCACATACTTTCTTTTCATTTCATTTTCAGTATCTCCAGGATTATAAGTTTGTAATTTTTCTTTCCTATTCAAATTAGAGATCTTGTGGGCAGCAAGGAACATGGATTACAGGCACCAAATATTCATGTTATTAGCAAGTCCTCCCCCACCCCCCTGCACACACCAAATAGTTTCTCTGGCATTTCGCCCGGTGTGACTCAGAGGTATGGAAGATAGGCCTTGATTTCTGTAAGTTTCCACTTCAATGTTTCACCAAACAGTTAGCCGTTTAAGTGAGTCAACTTCCATCTGTCTTCACCTTTCATGGTTGTATTATGTAGCAGAGTTCAGCAAATGACCATCAGATATGTTGTCATTGAATTTTATTCCTTTTTTTCTATGTTGTGTTTTGACAAGTGTTGTCTGTTTGCAAACATTGCATTCATGGACTTGAAATCAGACACAGAATATATTCCTTAATGTTATTTATGAGTTTTCTCAGTAATAATAACTGTTGTGCATCTTTCTAATTACTGCCAACAAGATGTTGATGAGATGTAGATCCATTCAATTGAACTAACATATATTCTCTAAATGAGAGTTGTGTATTCCATAAACATCTCTGTGTTATATTTTTGGATGTGTTGTGTACACATTTGTGTATATTGCTGTCACTTATTATAGGATTAAACATGTCTTTGATTTTGTATCAACATCAAATTTTAATACATTTGATAGATTACTGGGATGACCCACTGATTACATAGGGAAATTAACCACTGTCATGAAGGAAATTTTTTACCAAATGTAGTCTAAATGAGCAGCTTGTAAACAAATTATGTTTTATCAGATTTTGAATTAAATTTTTCTTTATTTTTCAGTTTTAATTTGAAAATTTTCATAAAAGAGAAATTAAAATAATAAATAAATAATTTAAAATAGTGTTTAACATATCTAGTCAATGCTTTATACTTCTTATTATAGGCAGAAGGTTTGTCTACTTGGTGCTTTTCACCAGATGGAAAAATATGTACAGGTTAGTGAGATATTGTACTTTTTACTTGTATCTTACTTTTTAGTCATATGGGGCAAACTGAGGGAAAACTATAAAGGGGGTACCCTTGGTATATAGGCTGTAATATCTCTATCTGTGCATAGTTTTATCTTTGCCTTCTCAAGATGGTTTGGAGCTGGGTATTGTTTGTTCAGATGAGAGCATTCTGTAGTTCAACAATAGTTTCATTACTGACAGGTATCAGACCAGAGTTAATCACTTCCGGGTCAGAGCCCACGAACTACATTGTTTATAAATTTGAGAGCAGATCATTGTGGATTTTATGAGCTCTCATTTTTCAGCATTTCTGATACATCTGATATTTCAAATTGCAGATGAGGCTTCAAACTGTACTTCCTGGTGTTGATTTGAGCCACTCTGAGGAAAGCATGGCGGATGGAGACATGATCATCTAGGGGTGAGAAGGCTCCCTGTTTACAAATTGAATGACATTCAGTAACACCGATCAGCTGTCAATGGCGGTAATTTGAAATATCGATGGTCAACTCCTGTCAAGACTTTAACAGTTAATGTCCGACAAGGTGAATATTGTCATGCCAAGTGGGTTAATGCATAGAGAGTTTTCTGAATTTTTTGTGATTTTTTATGCTAATACATAACAAGAGCCCAAGAGGCTTCAATATACGCCCATATATCTGGAATTACACTGGTCTGAATTTCAAGGTTGTTTAATGGCCTTGATCCCAATTGGTAGCTAGCAATCCAGAGAACGGTCTACGATTTTGTGCTTCTGAGAATGTAACATATTTCACATCTTATATTGAATGATAAACTAAAATGGTAACTAGGTGACCTTGAAACAAGAGCCGAGAGCTCGTATATCCTACACTGAAATCAACAATAGTCAAACACAAGAAAATAGTAGTTTCTCTTTAAATGAATTCCTTTCAGGCGAGAGAAAATTGTTCATGAAGGAAGAAAAATGTGAAGAAAGTGATGAAGTGAACCTTTGTTCTTGAGTTAATAAACAGGTATAAGTTCATAAAAGACCCCTCTCCTCGTTAAATTAATAAATGTACGGTTTATATTTCACAACAGTTTAACTGAATTAGCTGTTTCTTACATGTATCAAACATAGGAGACAACTCCACAGGACAAATGCCATATACATGTAGGGGAGACAACTCTGAATATTCCAACCTAACGCATATAGTTAGCTAAACTTGATTCAGTTTTGGGGGACTGTGACCTTGGTCTTTGACAAATTGATCTCAAAATGAATATGGCTCCTCTTTGCCATGCAAGTAAGGTATACCCAAAGTTTGGTACCAATTCATACCTTGAAACCAGAGACAACAAATGGACAACAAATGTTAATGGATGACTGGACAGAACGCAATATCGCATTACATGACCTCCTCTTCGACAGGCATATGAAAATGTTTCTTTTAATGATTTCTTAAATTTGAGGTCACAATGACCTTGACCTTTGACCCACATTTTGGTATGTAACACATCATGTCCCTTAATGTATCTACTGCCACAACAAAAAAAGTTATTTTTAATGATTTCCTGATTTGGGGGTCACAGTGACCTTGACCTTTGACCTTGACCTGAATTTTGGTACATGACACATCTTCCCTCAGTGTATCAATGGACACAAAAAATCATGATTTTTAACAATTTCATAATTTTGGGGGTCACAGTGACCTTGACCTTCAGCCTTGACCTAATTTTGGGGACACAGTGACCCTTGACCTTCGACCTTTTGGTATGCAACACTTCATTACCCCCTATTGAATCCACTCACAAAAAAATTAGAAATTTTTAATGATTTCCTGATTTTTTGGTACCACTGACCTTTGACCTCGACCTACATTTGGTATGCAACACATCGTTTCCCCCTAGGGCATCCACTCACCAAAAATTAGAACTGTAGATAGAAAACTATCAATGATCAATGATTTCCTGATTTTAGGCAACAGTGACCTTTGACCTCTGACCTCGACCTGAATTTTGGTACGCGACACATCGTCTCCACCTGATGTATCCACTCACAAAAAATTGCAACTGTGGATAGAAAACATTCAGAGATACAGACCGGACAGGAACACTTCAGTGATTTCCTGTTTTTCAGGCCAGTGACCTTTGACCTCGACCTTCATTTTTGTACGCGACACATCATCTCCCCGTAGGGTATCCACTCACCAAAAATTGGAACTCTAAATAGAAAAGTGTTCCAGATATAGACCGGACACAGGGGACGGACAGACGGACACACGGACACACGGACGGAAACCGCCATCACATAATACGTCCGCCTTTTTGGCGGGCGTATAAAAAGTAACAAAATTAATAGTGTTCTGATGCCTGTTACAATAAATTTTCACATTTGACCAGAGAACTTCAAATGGCCACTGTGGCTTTGGTTTTGACTTGATCAGCCCAATTTTCTCCAGGCTGACTCATGAACAACGTACAAATTACAACACATATAAGGGAAGTGGGAAGAGGTGCCGACATACTGACAGAGCCATATAACTTAACAGTATAGTCTTCCGGTTAACCTATTCTAAAGCACATACCAAGAATCTAACGATTCGTGATATGTGTTGTATATCAGGTACGCTTTTATTGTACCTGTTCATGTGGCAACTTGGATGATATGACCACACGGCCCCTAGCACCGGAATAAGCGGTATTAGATACAAATCTAGATAGCTATGATGGAAATGCTCTGACAACTCGTATATTGGTAATTGGTGAGCTGTTTCGCTGTGACAACTCATACACGGGGAATTGGTGAGCTGTATCGTCCTCAGATGTATCGTCGTCAAATGACGGCATTTAACACAAAAGACTAGTCTGTAAGGCCCGATGTCGACCCAGCATCAACTTCCCACAAATGCCAACATATATCAAAGACCAAAAGGTCTGTATAGGGGGCGGACCTCGGGGACGAATCGTCCACCAGCAGAATCTCGCCATATACAAGTAAAAATTACAACACATATAAGGGAAGTGGGAAGAGGTGCCGACATACTGACAGAGCCATATGACTTCACAGTATAGTCTTCCGGTTAACCTATTCTAAAGCACATACCAAGAATCTAACGATTCGTGATATGTGTTGTATCTCATGTACGCTTTTATTGTACCTGTTCATGTGGCAACTTGGATGAAATGACCACACGGCCCCTAGCACCGGCATAAGCGGTATTAGATACAACTCTAGAGAGCTATGATGGAAATGCTCTGACAACTCGCATATTGGTAATTGGTGAGCTGTTTCACTGTGACAACTCATACACTGGGAATTTGTGAGCTGTATCGTCGTCAGATGAAAATGACGGCATCTAACACAAAAGACTAGTCTGTAAGGCCCGATGTCGACCCAGCATCAACTTCCCACAAATGCCAACATATATCAAAGACCAAAAGGTCTGTACAGGGGGCGGGCCTCGGGGACGATTCGTCCACCAGCAGAATCTCGCCATATACAGGTAAAAATTACAACACATATAAGGGAAGTGGGAAGAGGTGCCGACATACTGACAGAGCCACATGACCTCACAGCAGTCTTCCGGTTAACCTATTCTAAAGCACATACCAAGAATCTAACGATTCGTGATATGTGTTGTATCTCAGGTACGCTTTTATTGCACCTGTTCATGTGGCAACTTGGATGATATGACCACACGACCCCTAGAGCCGGCATAAGCGGTATTAGATACAAATCTAGAGAGCTATGATGGAAATGCTCTGACAACTCGTATATTGGTAATTGGTGAGCTGTTTCGCTATGACAACTCATACACTGGGAATCGTCGTCAGATGAAAATGACGGCATTTAACACAAAAGACTAGTCTGTAAGGCCCATGTCGACCCAGCATCAACTTCCCACAAATGCCAACAAATATTGAGGTTATTTCAAATTTATGTTATTAAATTATTAATAAAATAAAACATTTTTGTAAGTTAATTTTAATTAATTTTTCAATTATTAAAATGATTTTTTCTTGCCAAATGTGGGTGAAATAAACATCATACTGATAATGATGGGTAACATCTCTTGTATTCTTATGCCATTTCCGCGACAATATGGAGACCTTTTGGAGCAAATATAGGCAAAAAATGGCTGATTTGTCAGTGATAGGGTCAAATAGTCAATGCCAAATATGACGAGGTCCACTTAACACAGCTGGTATTTGTTTTTTTCAAAATCTAGACCTCCGTTCAAATCTTCAATGCTTCAGTCATTTATGTATAAATCCGCTTCATATCAGTCTGGAACCACATGAAATTAATAATAATCATATCACCTGTAAAAGCTCAGATGTTTGTTCCACACACAAAGAATATCCAAAATGCCTTTTGCATTTGTAACTTTAATGAGACAAATAAAATCTGTTAACTGAGTCATTAATTAATCTGACTGTTGATGGCTTCACATTTTTGTGCGTCTATTGTTAGTCGCAGTTGCATCATAGCACATACTTTCTCTTCATTTCATTTTCAGTATCTCCAGGATTATAAGTTTGTCATTTTTCATTCATATTCAGATTAGAGATCTTGTGGGCAGCAAGGAACATGGATTACAGGCACCAAATATTAGCAAGTCCCCCCCCCCCCCACCTGCACACACCAAATAACTTCTCTGGCATTTCGCATGGTGTGACTCAGATGTATGGCCTCCAACTCTGTTGGAAGATAGGCCTTGATTGTTGTAAGTTGCCACTTCAATGCTTCACCAAACAGTTAACAGTTTAAGCGAGTCAACTTCCATCTGTCTTCACCTTTCATGGTTGCATTATGTAGCAGAGATCAGCGAATGACCATCAGATATGTTGTCATTTAATTTTATTCCTTTTTTCTATGTTGTGTTTTGACAAGTGTTGTCTGTTTGCAAACATTGCATCCATGGACTTGAAATCAGACACAGAATATATTTCTCAATGTTATTTATGAGTTTTCTCAGTAATGATAACTGTTTACAAGTAATATGTGCATCTTTTTAATTACTGCCAACAAGATGTTGATGAGATGTAGATCCATCCAATTGAACTAACATATATTCTCTATATGGGAATTGTGTATTCCATAAACACCTCTGTGTTATATTTTTGGATGTGTTGTGTACACATTTGTGTATATTGCTGTGACTTATTATGGGATTAAACATGTCTTTAATCTTTGCATCAACATCAAATTTTAATACATTTGATAGATTACTGGGATGACCCAGCGATTACATGAGGAAATTAATCACTGTCACGAAGGAAATTTTTACCAAATGTAGTCTAAATGAGCAGCTTGTAAACAAATTATGTTTTGTCAGATTTTGAATTAAAGTTTTCTTTATTTTTAAGTTTTGATTTGAAAATTTTCATTAAAAAAAGTCCTCCATAGGAGGGTCCAATACTATAGGCTAACAGAGAACTACCTCTCAGTAACTTTATATTTATTCACGAGGACACTCCAAAATTTTCATTGGCGACTTACCTTATACATTATTAGATGTCGTAACCAAAGAAAGTGTACATAGTCTAATTTTAAAACAGAACATATCATGTCGTCTATTATTATGCAAATTATATACCGCACTCGACAATTTGTTTTTTATACATTCCTTTGTGGATATATATGTCAATGATCGCCTATGGCGGATGTCTCTTAGTTCGATATATTCTTGAATTTATTAGGGAAAACAACCTTTCTTACCTCCATGTTAGAGAGATGATTCTCCCTGAGCTGTTAATACTTACTTCTTCCCATGGTAGCAAGAGAAGGGTTCACTAGTGTCGTGCACATGCCAGGATTCGTCTGGTCGGAGGAAGGTAGGATTGACACGACCACCTCCACGAGCTGTCGTCCCATTTACAAGATACGCTTTGGTTTCCTTCTGCAGAGTTGCAAAGATGTCACGACCATCGCCTAACACAAAATATTCAGACGAAAATTCCATTCACATCAGGAATTCAACGATTATATACTCAACTAGAAGTAACAGCATCAGTGAGTATGCCCCCTTTGGAGAAGCATATTTGATGGGATGTGGATTAATTTTCACTGAAGGTGATAAATGCCCCCGCCTATACATGTGTGATGTATAGATTTCGGAGAATTGTTCAATTTTGCTATTGATCTATCAGTTTGGCGGCACATTTATTTGATTTGATTTCCGAAACAAACAAAAAATCTACAGATATTCACCGTACGAATCGTTTAACCCTGCAGGGCCTGTGTGGTGTAGGTATATCAGCTTCAAGTTGTTTTTTTCCTCCTATCTTCGGAACGACAAACAATTGAGAGCTGATACTCTGTGACTTTGAAGCTTATCATAGTGAATTGTGTTAGTGCCAATAAAGAATTGAATTGAATTATTGGGTTCATTTTAGGCCTATTTGCATGCCCCCCCGAGCAGAGGTTCATGGGTAAATTCAAAATAGCGGCCATGTGGGGTACACTTTCTAGTAGAGCTTGACCCAAGGATATAGTGTGGCAAGTTTCAGCGCCCTAGCCTCAGGGATAGCGAAAATATTTAAGGCGGGCACTCGTCCCCCCTCCCCCAAGCTGCAGTATACTCCAAATCGTCAGGTCAGATAAGGTTAAACGATCGACACGAAAGTTCACGAACGGACAAGGTATCTCGGATCGTCATCAAAATTGGCCCAAGCGTGTACCAAAAAGGCCAATATCACTGATACACTTGAAACTGCTTAACTGCCGCTGGTGACTATATATTTACCTGTCTTCATAATTCCGATGTCTAGGGTGGTGAACCACTCCATAGTCAGGTTACCAGCATAGGACATAACTATTTCGTCGAACGTACTGGTGTCAGTCTCTCCTGATCGGATTCTGGAGGATCGGTTTCTGGAGGCGATCTTCATGAATTCGATTCTCTCTTCCTTCACCTTCTCAAGTTTATGTTTGTCGAATTCGGTCCAGGATTTCCAGATGCTTTTGACTTTGATCCTGGTCTTTTCGTCGGGAAATTCTACCCCATATGGCAATGCATCAGACTTCAACTTCATTATGCAGTGTACCAGTCTTTCTAGATGTTGATCGGAGATTTCCATGTTATACCAAACAGACCACAGGAAATCCACATCATCTGGGTCGTCTGCGTTCATCGTTTCAATGATTTGGAGGAAGAGCACGTCTCGTGCGAGAACGCATGCGTCTACATCGTTAATGTGGAATTCTAGAGAATGCTTCTCACAGGTCGTATGAAGATCATCCTGTATAGAACTAACAGTAAACAAAATGTTTCTGATGTCACCGCATCCTAGTAATAGAAAGCTGGCGTTCATCGAGGCAAAGCAATCTCCCCTTAAGTCCTTCATGAGAGTATTTCCATACGGATAATAAAAACGTGATCCTAAAAAAAGGTTGGCGTTGGAGGGATTTCCAAAACATCTTGACGGTTCTTCCATTGTCTTCTTCTGGTGATCTGTGAAATGGATTTAACGAGAAGTTATGGTAATATGGATAAGATATTAAACGATTTTTAAACGAGGAAGTATAACTTGGTCGTCAGCGGGATTCAAACCCACGTACGGAACCGTGGATGGGACATGCACAAGCTTTTTTTCGCGGAAAATTATCTCGTCCCACGACATAATTATCTCGTCCCACGACATATTTATCTCGTCCCACGACATAATCGACCAATGACAACAGATTTTACAACTAAGTTGTTTACCAATGATAGCGCACATAACGTAATTCTGTTGCAGTGAGTCTGTGAATTTTAGGCAATCTGCAGATGGCCTATAGGCAATAAAAAAAACAACCTCAAACTACGGGGAGAAATTCATTGATCGTTTCAAAATTTTCTTGGGTTTGGATGAATAAAATATTAATTTTGATGTTCCTGATTCACTAAAAGTCTGCAAACCTTCGGGCGAGATGTAGTTGTTTAACGAAGAGAGTGTTTCAATGTGGGGTTTTTTTTCGTCTGGAGTTGCAGGATCTGTGTATGGAGCGGACGCAGATTTCATAATAAAGCCGATGTCATATTGTAATGCAATTCTGTTGACATAGACTTCACACAAGACTGACCAGAGAACACCAAAGAAGCGAAGTTTATCCATTCCCTCAAACAGAATTCATGATCAGGAGTCAAAATCCTCCGTTATAATTTTCTTTATCGGATACAAGTACACATCTGAAGAGGTGTCCCGATCTCCACCACTTCCTTGCATTATATAAATGTGACTGACATTACATATTAACCTGAGAAGGAGTAAACAGAGAAGGCTCCGTACATCGGGGGAGGCAAGAGCGTAGACAAGGGAGGCTTGACCGGCCAAAAGAAAAAACAGGACAAAAAACAAAAAGAAAAAACAAACAAAAAAGAAAACATAGCATAGACATAGTTTTTTTTTTATCAAATATTTTTTTTCAGTTGTTGCTTAATACATGGGAAGTAAACCTATCACCGCCAGTGCGTACCAGTAGGTCCAATCTGATTAAAACTCAGACTTAATAACCGCTCCTCTGTCGAACATGTCGCTAATTAAGATCTGGGACAGTCTGTATCTTAAATCTGTCGCGCATGTCAGACTGGCGACCAATCACAGTCCAACTTCAACAGGCGAATAAGTGCCTATATTCAGTGGCGGTGAATTTCAAGGGCGAGATCGAAATTATAGTGTGCCATAAATTTGACGTGCCCGCATTAAAGCAGGGGCAACTGCAGATGCTTTCTTGCATGCTACGTAAAAGACACTGTATAGCAGTTCTTGCTACCGGCTACGGGAAATCTTTGACTTACCAGATGTTGCCGAGTGTACGGACGGGGCGCAGAAAAATCCACTTCAGTCCATGAGCGATCACCAACGATTATTATTTGCTCCCCGTTGCTCTCTTCAATGACAGACCAGGTGAACAGATCAAGTGATATTTCTTGCACTGCTGGATATATAGGTACGGTTATTTTGTTTCATAAAATCAGTTCATAACTGCATCGCAACAACAACATTAATTTGGAGTGTCAGCCGACACGCTATACTACGGGGCGTCTCATTGGGCGACTATTTGACCCGGAGAACAAACGTTCGGACGTCATCTGACGGATTTGTTATAGGGACTGTCCCAGATCTTAATTAGCGTCATGTCAGATAGAGGAGCGGTTATTAAGTCTAAGTTTTAATCAGATTTCAGTAGGCCTAACTTAAAATTGCAATCGATCAGTGAACAAAGCAATATATTGACGATTTCGGGCTCAAATCTCGTGCTCTATAAAATTCTCATATCATTCTCTATAAAATGTTTTGTGTTTCAATTGAGATCCCAGTCATTTGCTCAGTATTTCGTCATACACAAACAAGAGATATATGAATTCTGAACTACTTTTCACAAAGAAACCATGGAAATAAACGTACTGTCTGTCCCAGATAATATATCTCAGACGTTTTCGGTGATATTTCGGATACAATTTATCGTACAACATTGAAACTCAAATCACACAGTATAATAGCTAAAAAAAATACTAAATTTATTCCTGTCTTTCATTAAAATCGGTTGAGAATTGCCGAAAATCGCCAATACATACCATATTATTTTAACGCCACGATGGCGTTGATCTGCCAATGTTATAACATACAGACTTGATGTCATGAGGTCACAAATCTTCCATCTAATTAATGATACAGGATAGTAGTAGTAGTATAAGCGTAAAAATGGTCACATTTTGCCGGGAGAG
>JAVTVY010047403.1:0-22456 GCA_036873755.1 Hanleya hanleyi | reverse complement strand
CCCAGAATCCTATTGAATCTGGGTCCGATTGGGTGGAAACTTTGGCGGCCATCTTTAATTTATGCGAAACCATGAATCTTGTGTATCTCGGAAACCATTTTGCTGTTCAGTGTGAAACTTTGTAGAGATTATCGATACATCAAGAAACTTTGAAGGAATGACCAAACCAGTTTTCCTGATTAGGTAAAAGCCTTGGCAGCCATCTTTAATTTATGCAGAATCTTTAATGATGTATTTCTTTGATACCATTGAAGTGTTCTATACGAAACTTGGTATACAGCATCGATGTATCAAGAGACTTGACTTGCACTGAATAACCACATCAATTCTTCTGAGAGGCGGGAAGGATGGCCGGCCATTTTTAATTTATGCAAAATCATTAATGATCTCTCTCTCTGATACCGTTTAAGTGCTCGATATAAAATTTGGTAAACATCATCGATGCAGCAAGAGACTTATGATGAATGACAGAACTGGTTTCTCTGATTGGGTGGAAATCTTCGTGGCCATCTTTAATTTATGCAAAATCTTTAATGATATATATCTCGGATACCATTTAAGTGTTCTATATGAAACTTGGTATACAGCATCGATGTATCAAGACACTCGTAATGAAGATCAGTTCCTCTGAATGACCGGAAGGATAGGCGGCCATCTTTAATTTATGCAAAATCATTAATGATCTCTCTCTGATACCGTTCAAGTGCTCCATGTAAAATTTGATATACATCATCAGTGCATCAAGAAACTTACGATGAATGACAGAACTGGTTTCTCTGATTGGGCGGACTTTCTACATCACTAAGGAACCAATGTTCAGCGACTAATGTTGTCATACTTGGAGACTTCAACAATGACTTTGCTGTCGACTCGGCTGAAACAACCAAGATAAACGACTTCTTCCAAGAGCATGGGCTCTTTCCCTTAATCCACACCCTAACCACAGATCTTAGGACAACCATTGACCAGATTTTCACCAATTTCAAACTCACAGATATACAATTTGGTGTCCATGAAACATATTATTCATATCACAAGGCTGTTTGGATTGCCATCCACCCACCCTCATCCTCTGCTTGATCACAGATGGAAAGAGACCGACAATCAACAGGTACACAGGGATTCATACAGTTATTGCTATCAAAGACTTTTATTATTGTTTAGATTATTATTAGGGTTCAAAGCCAAAATGGCTTGAAGCCTTTTGTTTTTGTTCAGAATATTCTGTTCTTCCGCCATATTTTTCGCACGCGCTATGTCAAAATATTTATTATAATCCTTCAATGCATCCAACATCCCACACTGAATTTATCATATTTTAATCTTTTGCAAGTCACTGCTAAAGCATCTTCTGCATTCAACCAAATCTTTCAGGCTTTTACTTATGCATTTTTCATTCATTGTGTACCAATATACACTGACTAAAACTGTCTGGCTGAGGGGTTGTTGCACCTTTTAGGTGCTGCCTCATGTTAAGACAGTCGCAAGTACATTTTCATTTGTGGTCTGTGGAACTCCACTCAGACAATAACAGATTATTCTATCGTTCTTCCTGGTTAAACAACGCACATGTGCTGGTATATAGGCTGTTTAAGACAGTCCCAGGTAAAGCTTGATTGGTGCCTACAGAACGGGCAATATAAAGGCAACCTCACCGATGCAGACAGCTGACATGTATTTTCGGAGACAATCGGTCCCCTTCAATGTAATTTCGAAAGAAACAAAACGCCAAAATCAACATCTTCCTTTGGTCCTTGATTGCAACAATCAAGTTATATTCTAATTAGATGATATTATAAAGGTGCTAAATATTGAATATATTGTCTTCTCTCCGAAAAGACTCTTGTGGATATTTAACTGCGAATCTCTTCTATTTAGCATATATTATAAAAGTGCTAATATTGAATATATTGTCTTTTCCCAGACGTCAGCTACATATTTAAGTGCGAAACTTTTCTAATTAGATGATATTATAAAGGTGCTAAATATTGAATATATTGTTTCTCTCGGACGCCAGCTAGATATTTAACTGCGAATCTCTTATAATTAGATGATATTATCAAAGTACGAAATGTTCTCAGACAGAACAGATATTTAAATGCGAATATATTCTAATTAGATGATATAATAAAGGTGAATATATTGTCCTTTCTCCGACACGGTGGTACAGATATTTTAATGCGAATCTCTTCTAATTAGAATAGATTATAAAAGTGCTAAATATTGAATATATTGTCTTTTCTCCGAAAAGGCTCTTGTGAAAATTCAACTGCGAATCTCTTCTATTTAGTATAGATTATAAAAGTGCTAAATATTCAATATATTGTCTTTTCCCAGACGCCAGCTACATATGCAAGTGCGAATCTTTTCTAATTAGATGATATTATAAAGGTGCTAAATATTGAATATATTGTCTTTCTCGGACGCCAGCTAGATATTTAACTGCGAATCTCTTCTTATTAGATTATATTATCAAAGTGCTAAATATTCAATATATTGTCTGTTCTCAGACGACAGCTACATATTTATGTGCGAATCTATTCTAATTAGGTAACATTATAAAAGTGCTGAATATTGAATATATTGTCCTTTCTCCGACACGATGTTACAGATATTTTATTACGAATCTCTTCTAATTAGATTATATTATAAAAGTGCTAAATATTGAATACATTGTTTTTTCTCCGAAAAGAGTCTTGTGGATATTTAACTGCGAATCTCTTCTATTTAGCATAGATTATAAAAGTGCTAAATATTGAATATATTGTCTTTTCCCAGACGCCAGCTACATATTTGAGTGCGAATCTTTTCTAATTATATGATATTATAAAGATGCTAAATATTGAATATTTTGTCTTTTCCCAGACGCCAGATAAATATTTAACTGCGAATCTCTTCTGATTAGATGATATTATCAAAGTGCTGAATATTCAATATATTGTCTGTTCCCAAACGTCACCTACATGTTTAAATGCGAATATATTCTAATTAGATGATATTATAAAGGTGCTAAATATCGAATATATTGTCCTTTCTCCGACACGGTGTTACAGATATTTTAATGCGAATCTCTTCTAATTAGAATAGATTATAAAAGTGCTAAATATTGAATATATTGTCTGTTCTCAGACGACAGCTACATATTTATCTGCGAATATATTCTAATTAGATAATGTTATAAAGGTGCTAAATATTGAATATATTGTCCTTTCTCCGACACGGTGTTACAGATATTTTATTGCGAATCTCTTCTAATTAGAGTCGATTATAAAAGTGCTAAATATTGAATATATTGTCTTTTCTCCGAAAAAGCTCTTGTGGAAATTTAAATGCGACTCTCTTCTATTTAGTATAGATTATAAAAGTGCTAAATATTGAATATATTGTGTTTCTCGGACGCCAGCTAGATATTTAACTGCGAATCTCTTCTAATTAGATTATATTATCAAAGTGCTAAATATTCAATATATTGTCTGTTCTCAGACGACAGCTACATATTAATGTGCGAATGTATTCTAATTAGATAATATTATAAAGGTGCTAAATATTGAATATATTGTACTTTCTCCGACACGGTGTTACAGATATTTTATTGCGAATATATTCTAATTAGACTAGATTATAAAAGTGCTAAATATTGAATATAGATGCTATTAAAGTAACCCACTTTTCTGCCTACTGCGGAGTTTAGCAAAAGTATCTGCACAATATTGTCAGGTATGCTATATAGCACCATGTTAAAGCATAGGAAATTTGAATAAAAGCCAATCCTGCACCTAACTCGGAAATTCAGCCCATGCAATAACCGACCTTTATTTGTCGATGACGTTACTGACTCAACTTTGTCCTGATAGAGCATTGTGCGGATAATTCGAATTTTGCTTAAGACTAGTTTTACGATTTTACTACGTATATTAAAGTGCCTGTGTCATGTTTTGCTCTATCGTTCATTTCCCTTGACAACCCGCAGTCTTCCATAATCTTTATCACTTTGCATCTGCGATACGGTTTCTGACCTAATCAAACGGACGTCACCTCCAAAATCGAGGCGCGATGATACTCTGTGGTCGGTTGTAGACATTTAGATCCGATTGTATATTGATGTTCTTTCCATTGTGGGTAAACGTGAGCGAATTGTGTTGTTGACCTGTGAGAGAGTTGTCACTTAATCGCCTTGCACATGTCACCGTACGGCTTCTACCATCAACCGAGCGATCGGCTTATATGGCTTAGACTTTTATCGATCTTTGTACTACGAGACGAGGCGCGACCTTTCTGTTACCCGGAAAAACATCTTCACATGTCCAGGTAAATTTTAAATCCTCGCAAATGGTTTACCTGGACTTTTTTGGTGAATCGAATGAGTATTGATTCGATGCCTCTATCATACAATCTCGTACATTTCATCCCCCCGCGTTAGTTTTTAATTAGCATGTCGGTATTCCAAGCCTGTGGTTTTTGCTTTGACTTCCGATGTCGATTTCAGCCCGACATCAAAGTAGTTTGGCCAGTAATGAAATTCAAACCTGTCACATCTCATACCCTCAGCGGATTGGCGTAATCAGCTAGCTTAGCGCGTTCACTGATTGGTTTTGATTTAGAGGAAACCCCTTGATCTATTTATATCCAGAGTAATTAACCAAGCCTATAGATTGATCAATACACTGGCTCGCGAGGATGCACACAACAGTGCAGAGGAGCTTGTGTTCACATTTCCGGAATGTCATGATACATTAGCACTTTATATACTACTGATACTCTGAGGCACGATCGAAAAAAAAATAATGCTGAGAGGGACGTTTGCTTCCGAAACTGAATAAGTTCAGCATAAAGTGCGTCGACACTGGATACAAAAACACATGAGTGTGAAGGGAAGCATTAATACCTTCGTCATCGTTTCAATTGCCAAGTCAGCCACAACAGAAATGCGGTGGTCGATAAATCATTGTTAGTTTCAGGTCATGATCCACGTCTCAAGTTGGATTTTTTTTCCTGTGCAAATGAAGTGGTGCAGGAAAGAATGATTCTCGCCCACGGGAGGTGACCAAGAATCTAATAAATCCTGTGGAGTATGTCGGATTGTCGTAGTTTAAAGAAGCTGGACTTTGTAAACATCATATATATTGAAAATTTAAAATGGCTTATGAAAGGAGATGGTACGATAAGGCGGGATTTTGGCCTATACGTGGTGCGGTTGAAATCGAAAAAATACAATGATTGTGTTTTAATGTAACGGCAAGAGAAAATATATGTACACAATATGTGAAAGTTCTAGCTCGTTTGCGTTATGATTAGTAATGACATGGAACTGAAATCCGCAGCATGTGCTATTTCGTTAAAAATGCGTCTAACTCGAGTCATTTAAATGCACATTTAGATATGAAGGACTTCTTGGACCAACACGCCATTTAACTTGGTGATGTGCGATGGCATTATAACTCCACTGCTGAAATCTCTTTTTGGTCCAAGCGGTTCTTTGTGTCTAAATGTGTGTTTAAATTACTCGATTTAGACCCTTTTTCACGAAATAGCACATGCTGCGGATTTCAATTTCATGTCATGACTACAATGATAACGCAATCGAGCTAGAACTTTTACATATTGTGTACATATATTTTTGTCTTGTCGTTACATTAAAACACAATTATTTTGAGGACATTTTTTTTTTCGATTTCAACCGCACCACGTATAGGCCAAAATCCCGCCTTATCGTACCATCTCCTTTGCCCTTTCGCAGCACAATTCTAACTAGCTGGACGCTCAACTAATACACTCTGTATTCAAAGGGGCCCAGTTTCACGAGTTTCAACTGAAGAAATATTATAATTTTGTTTTTCACAAATTCTTTTTCCGCTCCCACAGATTATAATTTTAAACCTGAGTTATCCTGTCCTATTGAGGTCACTGTGAGCCTACTCGCATCAACCCACGATCAAAGAATCATTTGTAATTTTAAAACTATATAATATATGAACAGCAAATCTTGCCCTTTTCATGAGGGGTAATTGGATGGAATTGTGGTCGGTTGATCTTGGGCCTTATGATGGACCGTGGATCAGACGTTACCTGACTGATGTCATCTGAGAAGTCATCGGTAGTAGAGAAAGCGCAGCTAGGTTTGGAATGGGCGCATGTGTATGGGTTTTGATCTGGATGCAAAGTGGTTATATGTGTGCCATTCTGGGTCCATAGCCACATTCGCATTCAGAGAGTATTTAGGAAAGCAAAGATGCGGTCGCATTGGGCCTACTTTAGACTTAACATCGCGAAGGACCAAACTATCGACTTGGTCGACCATATAACATCGCGAGTACAAGGGCTGTCATTTCTAACCTTAACATCGCTTTAACATTTTCTACCCTTATATAACATCGCGGTCTATGCGATTTTTCCACAGAGCTTAACTTAAAGCCTGGTACACACGACCAAATTTTCCTTGACAATTGTGCAATGTTCGACGTAAACTGGACTACACGTATTGCGAAATACGGCAAAATTTCATTTTATCAAAAAATAATATGAACATATCAGGACCAGAAGATTTTGTTGCATCTCCGCTTACGCTCAGCATTAAGAGGAAAGGACAAGGACTAGTTCGCTCGGTGCCATGCAGAAAAATGTAACTGGGTGGGGTGTCATATCTGCCTACAGTATGATATGTCAGTGGGACAGCATATAAAATGGCAGCATTAGATCTGCTGTGTGACAAGTATAGGTACCCCCCGCCCTTCCCTCTCCCTTCCCGGTCGAGATATAGCTGGGGAAAAATGTCGAAGTGAGGTTAAATCCCATTCACTCTCTCAATTGATTATGTTGTTTCAGTTCTCATTTATATTTGTCGCGAATGCACGCCTGTTTTTCAGTGTTAACATTGCTGATCAGACTTTTCGAACAGCAAATTAACGGGGGAACTGTTAATATAATAATAACTCGTTGTGTGTAAAAAAAAGTTATTGTAAACGCAAAAACATAAACATATAGTATCCTGAAGATGCTTTCATGTCGGTGAATGCCCGGTCGATTTCCGAAATCCTTGCTGTCAGAGCGCCTTCTCCCACATCCGTGGCATCTGTGACACTGACCCAGTCTCGTGCAGAGCGTATTTACGCATCAAATCACGTTGTGTCAATGCCATTGCGGCCGTACACCGCTTCCCCGCAATGTATCACATCGAAATTTCGATCCTCGGTACTATGGAGAAGCAGGTGTTCAAACTAAGCGATTATATGGAGCGCGTATACTCTAAAATGTCTTAGCTTAGCTTGTGTATATCGGTTAATCTGTATCAAGATCGATTGAAAACGTCACAGAACGTGGAGAACCACGCAGTCATTCCTTGCGTACATCATCACTTCTTTATGGCTTGCTTTACCTGCGTACGAATTTACCTCGCCTGATCATTTTCTTAAGTTCAGGTAAATTCTAAATCATTGCAGAGAAAGAGATCACATAGATCCGTGCTTCTACAATACCTACAGTTTCATAACCCGTAGAATTTCCGAAATTACATGTTGCCATGGCAGCCGGATTTCTGAAAATAGTTTTGTAATGTAAATGAAATGCTGAATTCTGGTAATAAAGCGTGCAAATTAGACACTGAATGGGTAATTGATTTGCTGGGTGCTTTACTGGCTGAGCTGACTAGTGTCCAGGATAATAGGAACCTGGGGCACTGTCGTGTCCTGGCTCATGTAGGCACCGTCGTTATATGATTGAAATATTTTTGAAATCCTACATAATCATGCACTTACTACATATATATCAAGATTTGATTTGACTGAGTTCACGCAGATGGAACATATACAAGCTCATGCCATTCTAGCGGTACCACGCACTTCCTCCAGCCAACGTGTAACATTAGTTTATCAGAAATGGTGTAATTTAGAATGGGAAACTTTAAGTATTTCCGAAAAACGATTGGATTAGTGTCCAACATCCAAGATGGCCACCAATAATGCAATACAGCTAAATCACTGTCTGTACTGACGTCCAATTTGATGGATTTCAAGGTTATATCAACCAATTCGAGATGGATGTAATACGTGACCTGATGATCAATAAAAGATTATGATCCACTCGAATTTCTTTAAAAGATGGCCTTCGTATCCAAGATGACCTTCGTATCCAAGATGACCTTCAACGGCATATCTAATCAGGTCGCTGTGAATAACCCAAATTATAGCATTTTACCTGTTCGCCATATTCAAGATGACCACACTGTATCATCAAAATTAACCCTGTAATTGACTAAACTTGATAGTGATAACAGTACGTTGGCGGCAATATATCGATTATTCTGGAAGGAATAGTCAGCAGGTCAAGTACCGGTACATATAGTTTATACAGGTAGCACTTGACCTACTGACTATTGCGAAATGTGTATCCTAACCTTAACCCTGCCTTGGATATCTTCCACAATAATCGATATATTGCCGCCAGCGTACTATCGAAAATCCGTTCCCATCAGCAAATCACAAATGAAATTGCTAAACTCGAAAGGTGAAGATGATTGTCATCAATTTTAGTAATAGGGAAAGCATTTAAACACAATGAGTCAAGCATACGTTTGGAGGTTCATTTAAGCTTCGTCGCTTCAACAGTGAAAAATATTCTTGAAAGCCTTGATACACTCCTGATGAGGGTCATAAATTTTGAGAGAAAATCATGACTAAATAAACTCACAAGGTTATGAAAAGGCAAATTCATCGCACTTTCGGTGTATTTTGTTAACTTTTCCAGAGGACTTCCGCTCGTGACTAGTACCTAACGAACGAACTCGACCGAACGATTTATGAGCATTTTTGTTTTTAGAAACTAATGTGTTGTATTAGTCTATATAATATGGCCTTGATTTATAATGTTCGTGGAGGGACTCTCCACAAAATGAGTCATTGGGATAGGCTCGAAATCAATCTCAGTGAACTCAGCTATAATATCACGGAATATTATATCTGACGTAAGCGCCATATAAATCCCGTGCGAATTTCAAACTACATTTTTAGCCAATCAGGTGGCTAGCTTGGTGAAACAATTTTAAAATCACGCCTACGGTAATTACACACGGTAGCGCGTGGACCAATATTGTAAACATTATCGGGAAACAGTATCCAAATATGGCATCATTTCCAGGAAGTGTGTATGAACATCAAAGAGTTTACTCACCTAGATTGGGCTCGACATAAGCTCCATACTGTAGTGGTGTCTTCCGCGGAAGATATATGAGATGAAATACTGTAGTGTATACGTTCTGCATTAAATGGTTGAATTTATTACCCTACCTACAAATTATTTTTTTCACACTAATACCTTCTGATCAAATAATGGTACCCTGTGGTACCACGTCGATCAGCTCATGGAGACATCTAGTTAAACTCTTTTCTTTCACTTCCATTAAAATTATAGCACTCGATGTATGGGAAAGAAACCTTTGGGGAAGTTACTCGTGTAAGGATCTTCAAACCGGGAACACCGTGTGCAATACAGCTTGTCGGGTAGTTTTTCCAGGTTTAACAAGGTTCCCTACATGTAGTCACCTACTGAGGCTTTTTCCTGCGATAATCATAAGACTTACCGTTCCTTTATCTCTACTTCAAAAAAAACAAACTTTTGAGGTAGGCACAATATTAGCAAGAAGTGAAATTTTGTTTGTTGTTGTTGTTTTTTTTTATGCACCAGGGCCTGGGTACAACGTCACAGTACATGTATACGGTTTTTAACAACAAACTTTTTTCCATATTCCTACGAAGTAGGCTACAGATCGCAAATTGTCCGGTAATGAGTGAGTGAGTGAGTGAGTCAGTCCATCCGAGTCCTTTCGTCGGCAAAATAAGGAGAACCATTGACATTAGAACCTTGATTTTTGGCACGAACGTGCATTAGGGCATTGTTACCAACAAGTTCTGAGCTGACCGAATTCTGCTGAGAATTTGATTTATAATTATTTTTTTATTATTTATTGATAGCTCAGCGAGTGCACTGTCATGCCCATCGGGAACCCTTGGCTGTATGTTTCACTGTATATATAACACAGTATAAAACGTGATGGGATAATGAAATAGGAAATGCTAATTTTCCATCATTTGTTAGTGCATTTAATTACACTGCTATTACCAACTTGCCAGCCTACACACAATTCAGTATATTGCTAGAGATATATGTAAGCTGTGGCCTTTAACGTGTATCCTATTTCACATCCTTGAAACATTTCCTCACAGATCACATCAGGCGTTAAATTCAGGTCAAGTTACAGTTACGCACTGTTGGTGAAATATACTACATCAACCAATTAAGTCAGCCGAAGAAAGAAAGATGTGGCATCATCCTTCAGAATAGTCTGCGTGAGCAACAACGATAAAAGTTTACTGAGGGTGAAACAAAGCCATGACGGCATGTGCTAGTTTAAAGTGTCTTAATTTATTTTCTTTGGGTAGAATTTAACTAGATAAAGTAGACGCTATTTATTCGTCTTTGTACCGATTATGCTCAGGAGAATGGCATGAAATCATTATCTTGTGCAGAGAAGGTGTTGGTCTTGAGTTGAATTACCGTAAACTACATAAATGCTACCTTTCTACTATAGTACTATATATAAAAATTTGTTGTATTGTTGGGAAAATAATGCGATTCAAAAAGTTGTTTTGATCCTGGACAAGGGCACTGAAAACCATTAAAGAGATCGATATATTTTCACACGTAAAGCTTGAAATCTACTGAATTTTTTTATTATTTAATCTGTTTTCTTTAGTTAACAAATTGTAAAATTAAATCGGCGATAGTTATTTATTTTTGGAATGAAGGCGCAGCAGGAGATTGTTACAACAAGTCTTGAGCTGACCTACTTTTGATGAAAATCACTGGCGATTCCGACTTGGGCGGTGCCCATCTTAATATAGGCAGGATTCTAACTGGGGGCGGGGATTTCCAAGAGTTCAGTTCGCGTTCCGAGTCCTAATGCCTACTCTACTTCGTAGGTCCTGTGACGTTAGTCACACTGCTCATGTGTATAAATACATTTGTAAATAATGAATGACCAACATGAAAATTATGTTCTATCCATCCATACGGTCCCATTGTCTATCTTTTTCAGTATCTTAATTCAGTTTATACCGGTATTTAAAATTAAAACAAAAATAAACTGCCGAAATGTCGAACCCTTCACTTCCTGCTGAAATGTCGCTGGCAGAAATGTTGCCTGGCGAAAGTCGAGGGCCGAAATGTCGCCTGCGAAACTTGGTGGATTCGTGTATTCCTACGAAGTAGGCTACAGATCGCAAATTGTCGGGTAATGAGTCAGTGAGTCAGTCCATCCGAGTCCTTTCGTCGGCAAAATAAGGAGAACCATTGACATTAGAACCTTGATTTTTGGCATGAACGTGCATTAGGGCATTGTTACCAGCAAGTTCTGATTTTCTGATGAAAATTTGATTTATAATTATTTTTTTAATTATTTATTGATAGCTCAGTGAGTGCACTGTCATGTCCATTGGGAACCCTTGGCTGTATGTTTCACTGTATATATAACACAGTACAAAACGTGATGGGATAATGAAATAGGAAATGCTAATTTTCCATCATTTGTTAGTGCATTTATCTACACTGCTATTACCAGGCAACTTGCCATTCTTAATACACACAATTCAGTATATTGTTATAGATATATGTAAACTGTGGCCTTTAACGTGTATCCTATTTCACATCCAAACATTTCATCACAGACCAAATCATGCAGGCTTCAAATTGCCACTGATGATGAAATATCCTACATCAACCAATTAAGTCAGCCTGGTGCAATAACCCAGCAGAACATAGAAAGATCTGGTATCATCCTTCAGATTAGCCTGTGAGCAATAATGATAAAATTTACTGAGGGCGAAACAAAGCCGTCCTGCAAGCCACCCAAGGAATTTATCAGCTTGTGTTGGGACATTTTGTTGGTATCATGTAAGTTGTTTAGTAGTTTACTCATTCAAATCTCCATACCATATTTTCTGTTATTCAACAGACAAATTTCTTTACTGGTTTTAATTGTTTAAGTTTTACTGGGTTTCAACTGCTACAGATAGTAACATAGCACTGATACTGTAGAAATGGGTAGTGTGAATTTAATTATTCCATGTTTAGTACAATTTGTTCACATGAATGGTGGAATGTCTGGACTCTCAAATGAAAGTGTGTTATACATGTATACATGTAGCTCAAGTATGTTAGGTTTGAGGAACAAACATAGTTGCAATTAAGATATAACCAAAGAAATTTCATGACAATTATTGAATCTAAGTAGGCCCCTACCTAACAAAATTAGCTTAATAAAAAAGGCCTTCCTGGAGTAAATTGTTTTCTTTTGAGAGAGAATGGTATTTTCTGGGTTAAGAATTTCCTGTATAAAGATAGGTTGTTCAAGGAGGCTTTGTTTTGCCGCTGTTGTGTGCATCAAGGGTATGGAAACATGATATATGCACCAAGAGCTCAGTGCCTGTCCTAATGCCTACCTTACTTCGTAGGTCCTGTGACGCAGTCACACTGCCATGTATATTACGGTATAACCTAAAACGGCGTTCGTGTGTACATGTATATGGGGGAAATCCCATGAAAACTGCGCATGAAAGTGAATTCTTTCGTAAAACAGGAAGTAACTCGGTGCCGCTCAGGTTTCGTTTGACCTGGTTTACATGTCAGACAAACATGAGATTAATGCGGATATATACTAATATGCCGGATGACAAGATTGGCCGGATGAAATTATATCTGTTGATCAGTATCATTAAATGGATAAGGTCAGTGGGTCGTCTCAATGATCATGCGTGTGTGGAGTGCACTCCCCTTTACGAAATTGCTGTATTTTGTGTAATCGACTCGGGCTGTATGACCCCACCCCGCTCTAGGTGTCTGATTCCAATGTGTAATGTGGTACAAACACATATATATACATAATTAGACAATATTCTCCACTCGATTCCTTTTCATAATGAATGTCTTTGCTCTCCATATTTTAAACTACAGCGCTTGTAAACATGTCATCTGAACCAAGAAATGTAATATAAGTTGTGTTGATGGGCCGCGAAATCCGTATGTGAATCATCTCTTAAACAACAACGTCAGACAGATATACAGATGTGGAATGAAAGATGATTGGTAACTGAAGATAGTGGACGACGGGGTCTTGCCTTTACCAGTGACTGACACGTCATTGCAAAATAATTGTACATATTCATTCCTGTAAACACTTACCGTTGTGAAGCCCTATGAAAAACACATTATCAGGCCTTCAGGGCTTCCTATATTTTTTTTTGTCATTCGTATATTTACCTATATTTTACTCTAAACCTCCTATATTTCCTATATTTTGACTTTTTTCTCATGAAAACTTTCACCAATGCTCTGAAATGAGTCGAATTGGCACGAGGACATACATTTTAGAAAAAAAATATGAAAACTTTAAATCTATCTTTGTTGAACCAAGCAGCAGAACAGGTCTCCCCAATCACCACCACTATAACCGCATTCAGTGAACATAATCTGATCAAACACCAAAGAACTACCAAGTTTGGAACCTTCAATGTAGCAGTGACTTCTTACACTCCTTTATTTCCTATATTTTAATAAGAAAATTCCTATATTTTTCCTGTATTTTGGCACATTTCCTCCTAAATTTTCTCCTATATTTTCACTGTGAGCCACTTGAAGGACTGTATTATCCTTCTCTCGACTTTAGTTATTTACTTTCTTAACTTTTCAATAAATTTTCAAGCCACTTTATCAAATTTCACGATGATAACTACGTGGTCACGCAGATGGCGCGAAGCAAATTTGAGGCCAAGGTCACTGTAGCTTACAATTATAAATGATATTGAAAATTGCAATTTTTGGCCAGTGGACACATGAGGGAAAGACTGTCTCGCAAAACAAAATTTGGGTCAACGATCATGGTCACTTTGGTCCAATAATCAGGAAATCAGCATCGAATCATATTCTGAATGGATCAATACGGGACGATATGCCAACTAACAATATTGAGGTCAAAAGTGCAAAGGCCAACGTTATATTTTCAATAATATCCTAGTTTGTGTGCGAGAGAGCAAGCCGCACAAAATAAGGAATTATTGAAAATCTTCTGTGTTTTGTATTATAATCATACTTCAGGAAGCTTATGGTAAACATGAAACATATTGATTTCGTAAGGTCAAGGTCACTGGGGATAATAATCAGGAAACCACTGAAAATTACGTTGATGTGAGTGGATGCATTACTGGTGTGAAGTGATTTGTGATGGAAGCGATGTGTCGAGTGATGTGTGATGGAAGCGATGTGTCGAGTGATGTGTGATGGAAGAGATTTAGGTCGAAAGGTCAAGATCACTGACCAACAACTCCTTGAAACATGAAAGGATAGATTTCGTTCTAATGACGTAACCCATAGTACCAGTTGTCCTGAAACCTGATGACGAAGGCCGGCCCCCAACATCCATGGCTGGTTGGTATTTTATACAATTCAATTAGCCAGTCTCCTCCCTCATGTAACACGGCATCAACTTAATTGCCAGCGCAGCACAGTCGGAAGAGCAAGCTTTAATTTGGCTTCACGCCTTGTGGCACTTGCACTTTGCGTTGACAGTGAACATTTAATTGGTTTCGTGTTACATCATACTCGCGAGCCAGTGTATCAATCGATAGGTTAAGATAGATACTCTGGCTCGGTTAGTTACCGATAGCAGTTCTGGATATAAATAGCTCGAGGGGTTTCCACTAACCCGAACCAATCAGTCAGCGCGCTGAAGCAGCTCATCAGGCCAATCCTCAGCGAGGTTCGAGTTTTGACTGGTTTGAATTTTTTCGCCGGCCAGACTACCTTTGAAATCGACATCGGGTGTCGAAGCGTAAACCGCAGGCTTCAGATACCGACCCGCTAATTCAAAACAACCGCTGGGGATGAAATGTACGAGATTGTGTAATAGACGCAACGACTCGAGAACTCATTCGAATCATCAAAAAGGTCCAGGTAAACCCTCTGCGAGGATTTAGGGATTACCTGGACTTGTGCAGATGATGCTACATAAGCGATGTTACATTTCTGGATAAGTGCTCACGTATCATGCAGATGAATGAATGCACAATTTATCACGTGATTGAGAGAGATATAATACGTTATCAGGGTTTGGGACCATTAGGCTTCTGTTGGAACGACTTTGAGTGTCTCGTGAATGCCGTCAGTCTTTTGGGCTACAATTGGCGAAGATACATGGAATCCACGTTCACCTCAAAATCGAGAAATCATTGAAATTAAAAAATATATAACAGGTTCCAAACTGGAGGTCAAAGGTCAAGTCACTATATGACCCTGACAGAAAAGGAAATTAGAAAACATTGTCTGTGATAATTTTAAGTCGTTCAAAACCGAAATGCGCACGGTCGTCTGCTTTAGACACGTGCCAACTTTCATGCTTGACGAAGCATGAAAGATGTATGGGACTCGTTTGTTCACATAAATTATGACAATGCATTGTGTGGCGCATATGCACTGGTCTAGGCGGCTTGCAGGTGCGCGCTGTTGTTATCTCTGATTAACAATTTCAGTTAATTTACAGGACAAACTCGTGGTCAGGCCGCATAATTCATACAAATGCATACAACAAACCATCGATTTTGAAATTCATGAAGGAAGGTGATGTTTCGTTATGTCCACATTTTGAATCGATGCTATCTAAAATACTTCAATTACTGTTAATTTCAACATTGAATATGTAAAAAAAAGCAATATTGCAGATGGTCAGAGGCAGCGTGGAGAAATGATGAAAATTAATAATGAATACTGATGACGCGATCAATTAATAACAAGAGGATATACTTACTCGCACAGCTGATATCCGTAATTTCGCGCCTACATGTTCAGATTTTGTGGACATTGTACTTTTAGAGCCCCCAGAGGTAAACGCATCCACCTACACGCATTATGTTTGATTATTAAATATTTCGTTCTATGAGATGACAGATTGAATATGATACAATATATATATGATGTCTTATATGATACAGAATGATTCAGGTACATGGAAAATAACAATTCTGTGTATCGCATAACAATCTCTCATCTCAATGAACAGAGTGTTCTGTTGGTTTAACGAAATGATGTTTTTTTAGTATAAATAATCAAATAAGGTACTTCTAATGAAATTTAAGCGTTTGATATCACGAGAAATTATTTGCATGTGTTACTGTTTTTATAACAGTTTATCAAATACATTGTTTTAAAAGCTCGATGTTGTCTCTAAAAATGTAAATTTTTTAAGGTTAATGTTTAAGTTAACTCACATCTGCTTTACTATATACATTATCTTTTACAAGCAAGATGCCATGCATACATGACCCATGTCTAACTTACTCGGTCACCGTAAGAGTTACAACACAAACGTAGCCTTTGGCGATATTGACGTAGACAGCCCCACTTGAAAGATGTCCAATGTATGCGTATCACAAGCACAAAGATAATGGCCTAGTTTTCTTTATGCGAATCCGCTGTCAACGAAACTGTTGAGTGGTTTCATTAAGGTACTACAACTGCTCTGTGGTTGAACGAATGCGTCGGGGGAAATACCTGGATTTTTTTGCGACCTATAGTGATCGCCAGCCGGAATTCGATTCGATATGAAACAAATCTTTTCCGGTATCTTTCAGCTATAGTGTATAGCTCCGCCTACTCTGCCATTGACGTCAGTGGTAGTCCGGCTTAATCACGGCGCTCGATTTCACGGTGACGTGTTCTGAGTGACTGCCACCTGCTCGAATGCAGTTGTCGAGCCGCTGGCAGATTTGGTCGCCTTTAAAACCGGTTAACACAGAGGTATTCTTCAGAAGTCAAACTGACTACGTGACGAGAGGAACACATCGAGCTGTCTTTATCCTCAGCTATATACTATACACAAGTGTGACTGTGATAACACCGAAACACCTGAACTTTATCTGTGAGAATACCAGCGTTAACTTCAAGTCAAATTTCTCGCCAATTCACGTTATAATCCACGTGCAGAGATGTCTTTCGGTATCACTTCTGTTGTCGTTGATGATTGCAGGGCGATGAACGGCCCGCGTGTTGGAAGGAGGCGACGGAACGCTATGGCCAACATATTCAGCGGTATCGACCGAGCCGTGTTAGAAAGAAACGGTTGGGGTTCTTACGAAAACGACAATTCCTCACCAGAAGGGAACACCGACAGCGACCTTGCCGAGACAGAGGAAACGGCTGGGCAAGACGGCGACATACCAAACTCTCCATCCGAACAATCTGAAAACGTCGAGATCTCGCTTTCAAGAACGTTGGAGTTGACAGACTTAAATAATACCAGGGAAGGCAGCGACATTGAGCTGGAACGAATTTTGGACGTTCCACCAAAATCAAGTTTTTGTGAACGAAGAGTGGAACGATCTGTGTCAATTACCAGCGTCTATCAGCTTTGGGAACAGATGGAACACAGCCGGCGACGTAACGCTAGCCCGCATGTTTTGGACACGATATCAAACTCTCAGCTTCGAGTACTCAAAGACATGTTCGTGTCGACAGTCCACGGAAATAGGAATAAGCCTGGAACATGGCTCTTGTGTAACTGACATTGGATCGCATAGTTGCCTTTCTTTAAGGCGAATATCGCAGCAAATTGAGAATTATATGTCGATTCGCTCATAAAAAACCTTCGGCGGGTTTGGGTGAGAACTCTCGGCGCACCGAACAGGGATTCGTTGGATAGAATGTCTTGACATTGAACGCCTCGAACCGCAGCTGCCACAACGACGAACCGGAAATCCTGTGTTCAACAGCAGTCGGATCTGGTGGAACGAACAGACAACCGGCAGAATACTATCAACAGGTGTTTTTGTTCAAGTTTGGCTGATCGGACAATTGGCCATTATCTGAACAATGATGGAAATAACATTGTATTTCGACAAAGGCACGCGATAAAAACTGACGATCGTGCATGGCAATTTACTCGCCTGGGGCTGTGTTGAGTGTCCTCAACAAGAAGCAGACCGACAGCAGATACTTCTTTTTGTGTTATCCAGCTTTAACCAATGGCTGATCTGTGTGAACAATGCAAGTTACCAAAGAGACTTAAAAACAATCGTCACACCAAGAACATTTTCATGAAGATACGAGAAGACGACAGGTGATATTGTGGTCTAAAATTAAGACTACAGACTATATTTTTGATATCCTTGATAATTTTGATAAAATCTTCACCGTTGGAAGTTGAGATATATATGTATATATTTTGGTATGTCCATGACAATAACATGCAACTGTCAACAGACACCTTAACATAAATACGATATAAATACCATTTAATGACTTTACATGTATCGGTTGGCAAAAATCGAAAGGTTTATTATATTTTTGTAAGATATACTGTACGGTTAATACACCAGTAAACTTGTCAATGGCATTTGCTCAATTTTATGCCTCATCTGCACTCTGACTTAAAACCAAGGAAATTTTTAAGCATTCTTTTTGGCATACTTATAAATATTTATTGATCCTTATAACTTATTGAACTATTTATTGGTATGGAGTATTAACTCCTTGACAACGTGATTGTTCATGCCGATAGATTGCTTTATTAAACTTTTCTACCAGAGCATATCTGTGTTGGTTCATCTTAGTGTGTTCAGTGTGTTCATGTACCATTGTCATCTTTGCTTGCCACTTTGCAACTGGTTAGCTTGGTATTATGTCCGTTTGTGTGAGTTTCGACGAACAAATAGATAAAAGTTGAATTGGAGCAAAGTCGCGCCTTGTCCCAGAAGAAAAACGCCATTTTTAGAGGGGCAAGTGAGCGACCGTTTTGCGAAATAGATCGGTTTCTCAGGAACACCAAGAAAATCTTTAATCTGACTTGACTTGATATTTTATTCAGATATTACTTGTTCTAGTGAACAACATTCATATAGTTTTTGAGCTTTTTTTCGAGAGAAACTTTGATAGTCTTTAGTTACTTCAACAGTGGCATCGGTAATGACAAATACATGCATTTGTGTTAGCATGGTTAGGGGTATTTATTGGAGTGAGCGAGAATGATATGCGATTCAGAGTCTCCCATTTCAGGAACTTGATAAACTACAGCGATGAATGATAGAATTCTGGAGAAGAAATGTTGTGATGAAAAAAATGTGGTTTCGGCTTGTTTTTCGGATATCTATGGCTTGAAGTTTAAAAATCGAATTTTCAAATAAACAAATTTTCAATATCGAAAGAGATATCGTATTTTCTAAAATGTAAAATTGAGTTAAATTTTCTTCTAATTCCGGTTCATTGGGGAAAAAACATAACAAAAGACTGAAATTTTGGAAAAGCATCTCTTCATACCAAAATTTTGTTGAATTGCGTGAAAACGGCAGTGTCCATAAACGGCCATAATCGAGAGCCCTCGCCATAATAGAAAGCCGACCCGTACACTATTCAATGAAGATATATTATGGTATACTTCTGGTAAACTGAGGTATAAATATATTATAACCGTATTTTTATCAGTGGAAGCACTGCAGACTATGTCAGGGCTCCTCGGGGAGAATTCGAAAAGCTAGGCATTAGAAGTGCACATTTCGCCATTATCTCCATCAGTTTCAAAAGTTACCCGAGTTAATGAAACGTTCAGAATCAAACGTAACACAAAACAGCGTCGACGTACGTTATAAATCCGGATTTCACCTTTGTCTTTTTTCACTCTTTTCTGTATGGGGACCACCATAGTATCACCATCTTTCGTGATGTAGCATCGAAGTATCATTTTGTTTGAAGGTGCCTTATTTTAGATATGGGAAAAATCTACAATGTTTGTACACGAAAAAGCCCCGAACCAAAAATAAGGCAATTGGAAAAGACACTATTGATGATACTTATTATTTGTATTGGTCGTAAATAGAAATTGCGAAGTGGAGGCCTAACTCCATACACAATTAATCATTTATATATCATAAATCTAGTTGCTTTCATTGGAATAATCTACACGTGTGTGGGTGGGCATTGCTCTTACGCATTCGAAACTTCTCGGGGAATCTCCGGGTGCATGGCTATAAATCAGCTCCCTTCGTAGATTTCCGCTCGGAAGTTCAGAACGAGCTCAGATTTAAAGGTCACAAACCACTAAAAAACTTCCATGTAATGAATCGGCTGAGTACATCAGTAGTTTATAAAAGACCGATTCTGTCGGATTTTTGAGGTGTGAGGCTGAGGGGTGACGGCACATTCAGCTCAAAGGTCAAATCGGGTCAAAGGTCCCTTCCTCGGTGAAAGGTCATTTCCTCGGTCGAAGGTCACATCCGGTGACAATCTGCGCATGCGCAGTCAGGCAGTAGTAGAGATAAAGGCATTCGGATCGACATTTTGGGATCGAGGTGGACTACCCGTGGGGCGCATGGGCCGTGTTAGGTATCAAAGTGATACACTCGTATCGGAGCATCCGGTTAAGTGATGTGTAGTGAAAGTAAGGCTATGGCACGCATGCGCAGACAGGAAATTATGGGAAAAAGCATTTGGGATAGAAGTATTGGGGTGGTCATTTTTTTTCTCGTGGATTTTACTATGGAGTTGGGTACTTGTCTTTGACCGACGCTGTTGAGTACAATGAAAAGCTAGGGGTCTTGTGGCAATGGATTTACTTCCGTTGGAAATTTTCGTGCACATGCACAGTGCGCATGCAGGCAGGCCCGAGGAGGTCGTTTTTGGTGGACCAATATTGGACCAAAGAGGTCGTGTGAGGTATCAGTTTGAAGCACTGGCCCGTTGAGTCGCAGAAATGAAAATTTTGTTGCTGAGGTTTCAGACCAAAAAATCAAGGGAAGTAATTCAGTTCCTCCTTAGTAGTACAGAAAGCAGAAACCCAGTTGCCCTATGTCCTATGTGGAGAGTTTTACAGTAACGCCATAATGCCATATCTTAACGCCTTGTCCAAACACCTTAACGCCCTAGCATAAAAGGTTTTTTTACCTCTTGCGAGAGATGGTACCATGCAATGGTACCATATAATACTTCTACCATACAATACTAACGCGTCGACATGGTGTATGCATCAATTTATGCACACCACGGAATAAAACAGATGAGACTTGCTGGTCCCCGAATACGTCATCGCTCTTCGCCGGGACACTGCACGGGGGTTTTGCTGGGGGAAACCCTATTTTGCAGGTCATAGCTCTTTATGTCAAGGTAAATTTTTGGGGGAATTTTCAGGGAAAACGCTTGTTTTGGATGTGTAGTAAGTGTTCAAACTCGAAAATATTGTCTTTTTTCCTCAACCCACATGAATACAAACTTGCCCAGGCCGTAAGCCTATATCGGAATGCTTGGAACTTGTTCGATACATTTTAGTACCTCGGCGAAGTCTGATCCAGTGTTCAAAATCCGTGTCTTTCATTCAGCTGTTTTAGTGTTGCCATATGCTTTTAAGGATGAGGGGTCAATGTACCCTACATCATTTAAAATATAGTATAAACCATTTCTCGCCCAGTCAAGTATAAATGAGCATTCGCTGTTCGCCGGTAGTCCTGATTACAATCTGGGACCGAAAAAATCAATGGTTGTTTGTGACCGTAAAACCAAGCTGAGATACACGACCAACATTTCCTTGACAATTTTACGATTTTCGACGTAAACTGGTCTGTGTGTGTTGCGAAATACGGCAAAATTTAAACTGCCCCAAAATAATTTGAATGGCCAGATATATAATTCTTCGTGTGTACACGTCGTCATATAAAATAAGCCAGAAAGTCTAAGAACTGAGCTGCGCAAGCGCATTGCAAAGTCAATCTCCCCTCTGCGCCAAGTGAACTGTGTTGGCCTAAATTGTGTGGGAGGTGATAGAGATATTGCCAAGACGGACTACAACCTCGGGAGGGCTTCTGGAATACCAAATCTGTGAATTATCATTTCAAACGTGAGATATTTTTGTATATCTTCTGTCACATTTTCAGGCCCAATAAAAACATGTTTTTCTTGCTACCATGATCTATCTTGGGAATTATGACGTCAGTTAGTCTTTCCAGGCTCCATGGTCTTTCCAAGGTAGACTAAAGCAATAATACTATAATAATATAAAGCAATGTAACTTCGCTTTTGTCTCATTAACTCTAACTACTATGTTTTTGTTGTTTTTGTGACATTTGTCTGCCGTTTTTTTCAGCGTTCGCACTCTGGTTCGTATTACACTTGTGCAAATAGTTGCTCTCATATCTGATAATACTTACTAAACATGGGTAGTCTGGTCAAGTGTCTTCCTCGTACATAGAAATTGAAAGGAATCTTAGAACGGAATTGTTATCAGTTTGGGCTTAATTAATTGAGTGTTTAGCTTGGGCTGCACTGGGCTCCGGTCTGAATGTTAGGGAACACTTCATTGCAATGTTATTTTGTAGCCGGATCAATTATATCCTAATCAAATTAAAAATTATAAGAAGTCAGATGAATATATGAAGCTTGA
>JAVTVY010047402.1:0-23344 GCA_036873755.1 Hanleya hanleyi | reverse complement strand
CGGTTTCACTTTTCGGACATACAGGACTGCGTCTTGGATGACAATCTTATAGTCCGCTACATGCCCCTCTACGTTAGTGGCCATCAAGGCGAGGGTCGGAGGCGCCCGTATCAGTCGGATTTTGATGGGGATCTTGTTCAAGAGGTACCGGTCTTGCATGAACATGTCTGCATGCAGTCGACCCATCATATCCACCGAGGCACTGTTCGCAGTGAAAGCTTTCCGTTTGTTATATCCCCCATTGTCCGCCGTGTCCATGTGCTCGGCCGTGTCCCTGTAGAATAAAGCGGTTGTCAGCTGAGATTTTTTAGCCTCTCGGCCATACGACAACAGTGTCTCGATGTAGGCTCGATAGGGGTACGTGTTGGTGGAATCACTGATGAGTTTGTCGCTGAAAAAAATATCCACCTGCTGAAACATCGAGTGCAGCCAGAGATTCGTCGGGCCCACCGTTGCTTGGTCAGCGATTCTGGTGCCAGCTCCATTGACCACCTTGGCTTTCATATACAAGTAGGTATGGGCTAAATCCACATAGGCCGTATCCGCATTACTGATGGTGAACTCGATGGGCCCGGTTTCGTTGATGCTGGAGAGCGGGAGATGCTTCACCCATAATCCTTGTTCGACACTGGTTTGTGTGGGCGGCACGGTCCACAAATCAAATTCACTGTTGGTGGAGGGGCAGGACTCGGCGTGGATTAAGGACATGTTTTAAGAAAAAGATATCCCGGGTCTTCTTGGATGTGCGTCGTCGCTGGGTCGGTCGTCGACTGGTGCGTGGTCTCGGTGGGGCAGCTCTTTTATTCCCAACGGTGCGTTGTGCTTTGGCCACCAAGACGCCTCCCGCTTCTTTGGCCCGTCGTTTCAAGGCTTGTCGGGGTGCCGTACCCCCAAGACATCACCGGCCACTTGCAGTCCACTGCGTACCGCTTGTTTGCCGATTGCTTTCACCCCACGCGTCACCAAGGGCAGGAACGTTTTCACAATGCTGCCGAGTATGTTCCATGTCCTCGTTGCATGCGTGCACCGCTAAAGACCGGAAAGCCACCCCCGGCCTGTTGGGCATAATAGTCGGCATAGCTGCGTGCATCGCACTCGTAAGGTACTTTCATTATGCAAAGTGGGGAGCACGTGCTTGTCGAAAATGAAGTCTCAGCACCGCTTTTCCTCGTTCGAATGCCACCGGTCGTCCCGTGTCATCTCTTATATCCACCGTGATCGTGTTGATGTCGGTATGTCGTACGGGCAGGTACATGATATGGTTGAAACTGTGGGTGACTTGATCGCCATACGTCTTTTTAATAGGGACCACCCGTAACAGAGGTGTGTTGATATCGCCCACGATATGGTTGTCCACCACGTCCGAGTAGACGTAGAGTCCGTACATACCCGACTTCATATCCATCGGCATCTCGCCATGGTGTTGGGTGGGACCAGCGAACGTCTGTAGATCGAAACCCAGCATTTGCTGTAGTGTAGGACTAAGTTTCACATTCACGGTATAGGTGAGGGTAAGCTGTGCCTTGTCGTTGTGTACGTTGACATCGAAGAACACGTTTCTCTTGAAGCGCAAGGCTATCAGGCGTGCTGCACTATCCGTCACCCCCCGTAGCGCCTTATCATGCATCAGTCTTGACAGCCCACCCATGAACTCTTTGGGGGCATCGTATTGGCCTTCGGACAGGGTGAGTCGGGTGTTTTTGCCTTCGTAGGTCACCTCGTACCACACTTCATTGGCTCGCACGTTGTACCACGAGTAAGGGTATTGGACATCCACGAGGGCACATTCCCAGCGTCCAGGTAAATGTAACGGTTGCAGTAACTGGGTGACGTACTTGGCCACGGTGTTGTCAGGAAACACATCCAGCGAACTGTTACTGGGTAGGGTCAGGTAAAACATGGCGACTGAGCTGTCCTGCTGCTGCTGTTGGTTTTAATAGGTCTTCCACGCCTTGGGCGGTTGTGTGCGGCGTCGTGTTCGTCGCGGTGACTTGCTACGTGTCACGGCTCTGGAGATGTGGGGTGTCTTGATCAAGGGTGTTTTTTTATAGGCGCGAAAAGAAAGTGCCCGTTGTGGTGGTGTTTTGGGGGGTGACTCCGGTTCCCATTCGACTTCCCAAGAAGGTAGTGGGCCACTCGGTGATTGCTGGGTTTGCTGCATAAAGGCCCAGCGGTGGGGGTTCCCCACCAATTCCTGTGGTACATGCATGTCTTTCAAGCCTTGAGCGAAGACCTCCCATCCTCGAGGATCGGTGTGCGATCTGCGTTGACGCATCAGATCATTCACTAAATCCGTCATGTGGGTGCCGGGGACCACCTGATTCTGTACCAGGAGTTCGCCTTTATCATTCCAAGTCATGTTAGGATTCTGTTTCATCCGTTGTAATACCAGGCCAGCTTGTTTCTTGAACGAGGCAGGTACACGCTTCAGCACTTCGTCTTCCACCCACTGTGGGGCTGTGGGGGGCTTCACCTCACTCCCGGCTGTTGGGCAGTTGCTGAGGTCAACCGGTCTGTCACGTGGTGGTGGTGGTGGTGGTGGTGGTGGTGGTGGTGCTGTTGCTGGGGTAGACAGGGTTTTGTATTGGTCCATGAACGTCATCTACCGTTGAAGCGTCTCATTGTACCGTTGTACTTTCTCACTGTCGCTTAACCCCGGTCTCTGTAAGATCTGTTGCATCTCTCCATCGAGGCTGTTTATGGTCTTCACCGTAGGTAGGACAGGGTAGGGTGATTGGAGGTTTTGCAGGAACCGTGGTTCGACGAGGACCATTTTTTTCGTGTGGTTCATTGTCGGCCGAAGAGTCCACCCAATACTGGACCCAGCACGGAAGCGGCCAACGGTGCTAAGATGGCCCCGAGAAAGCCGCCTTTCTGTAACACCTTTTTCTTTTGTGTTTGAGGGACCCGCTTGTGGACTAGGGTTCGGAGACCTGTCTTATGCTTGGCCAACTTGGTCTTCTGAGCCGAAGTCAGTGGCACGTTGCCTTTTAACAGGTTGTACCCGATCTCGCACAGACAGCGTACAAGGTCAGGATCCGCACCGCGTACAATGGTTCGGACTAACTCGGGTGGGGCCGTCTTCAATACACGGAGCGTGGGAGCGTGCTTCCGTACTCGCGCAGACATCCTGTACAACTAATGCTAGAACCCACAACTCTGCCCTTTTTATCCACCTCACAGACAAAGTCAACCCTGCTGTGGTATTCATTCTTTTTATTATTCCCCATCATCAAACACACAGACCCCAGCTGGGGGCGCCACTGTGGGTGTGTTTACATTATTTTTGCATGTACACGTGGTGGGTCTCTCCGGGAAAGATGCCGGTCCGTAGTCGAAGGTGGTCGGGGGTGGCTTGCTTGAGGTCGAAGAGCATATACCCGTGCTGAGGGTTGTGGCATCTTTGAAGGCTTCCAACGCAAACGGTGTGCGGCCGGGATACATCTGTCTCGCCAGGTGCAGCAGTTGAGTGGTATCTCTCGGGTTTTTGAAGACCACCAGGTAGTGGGCATTTAAGCTGATATTCCGATGTTCTTTGTTTTTACTGAACAGATTCTGCACAATGTAGATGATGCTGAGCCGTCGATGATGGCTGCCTTTGGTAAAGAGTTGGGTGACCCGTGCATCCGTCTCCGCCATGAGATCATCCACAACCACCAAGGTGTCGGGTTCCAAATCGGCCAGGTTGGGTAGGCCTTCCACGAACGTGATGTGGGGCATTGCTGCATACGCTTCCTGCCATTCTCCGTAACACCACACGACTCGGGCAATGGGTGGAGTGATCATGCTGTCGGCGTGTTGAAGGAGCTTCCTGACGAAGTGCGTTTTGCCGGAGCCCGTCGGTCCTGCGATGACGCAGGTGAAGGGATGTTGCCACCGAGGGTCCATGGTTTGAGGTCTATCCGTTGTCGTGGTAACCCGCTCTTGTAAATTTCGTACGAGTGAACTGGAGTGGTGGTGGGTACAACGTCGGTCGTCGTTGTCTGTTCACGTTCAGAGATGGTGCTGGGGGTGGGTACAACGTGGGTGGTCGTCGTCGTTGTCGGTTCACTGTGAGGGATGAAATCCGGTGGGTCTTGAGACGTAGTAGGTGTACTTGGTGTAAGTGTAGAGCTCGACGTGGCTTGTACGCGGGGGTGGTGGTGGTGGTGACTGGGCTCGATACGACTGGTGCTCTCTGTAGACCCGTTTCACTGATGGCTGGTGTTCTCAGTTGGTTAAGTAACGTACTGACATAGGCTACGTCGTAAAACACACCTCCGTACAACACACTCAGCAGGGTTAGCAATAGCACCCCAAAGACCACTTGCGCTTTGCGCGTTTTGCGAGACGCTGTCTTCGGAGGCAGCTGCTGTTGGTCCATAGCACTGTGGTCGGACGTGGAATGAAGGAGGACGGCAGTGGTGTCTGGCTTTATAGTCGTTTCACCTGGTTGGCAGCGACCCAGGAATTGAAGGAACTGGGCCAGCCTTGCCATTTTACGAAATGAAACAGTTTGCCACGTCGACGTTCCGTTTTCAAAATCTGCTCCACCGTGTAGTAGTCTTGCTGTGTTTTTACAACAGGCTGTAATTCCGTGTCGTAAAACGTCCCCAGCAACGTTTCCCCTTGGAGATCTTCCAGTTCATAGACTCGCCGCTGTCGGGGTAGGCGCCGTTTAATCAGGAAGTGCTCATCGCTCCAGTTGGGCAAGTAACTTTTCTCGAACTTGCCCTTGACTTTACTGATCCGTACAGGGTCGCCGACCTTGTACACCGCCTTCGTCGTTCGCTGCGATGGCCTGGGGTACAAGACACGCCGGACTTGGGCTTCATTGCGTTGGGTCACGGTAATGGGGGCTCTCTCTATACTTCGATGATAGGCTCGATTGTAACCCCTCACCAGTTTCGGGAGAACATCGATGTACCGCCTTGTATTCTTATAGGTGAAATATTTATACATGCGGCCTTTGAATGTCCTGTTGAACCTCTCCACCACGGAAGCCTTGGTCTCGTTGTACGTATGGAAGAAAAACACCTTCTGTTTCTTGAGAAAGGCTTGGAACGGTCTGTTGAGGAATTCCGTGCCTTCGTCGGTTTGCAAATACAAAGGTTTGCGCCCGGTCTTGAAGATGTCTTTGAACGCCGCTATGAGATTTGCCCCCGTTTTCGTCCGGATGGGTACCACCCACGCATACTTGGATAGGATATCGATGCGTCAAGATATACCGATTCTCATCGTTGTGTTTGGCAAAGGCGCTCATATCCACCAAATCCGCTTGCCACTGGGCATCTATTCCTCCCACGATGACCCGGTTCCGTAGAAAATGGCGACGGACAGATCGATGTAAGGTATAGGTGTCTTGTCTTCTTAACCAATCTCGGACTTGGGCACGTTGTACCCCCTGGGGTTTGGCCGCTCGATAGAGAGCCGACAATGCACTATAGGCTGCCGGACTGTCGGGACTGTAGTATAAGTTATCCAACACCTTCTCCCAGCGCTTCATGGTGACAAAATGATGATGGACCCTGGCTCTATCGTTTATTTATAACGGGTATATCTTGGGCCTGAGTTTCTTTCTGATTTTCTTCGTGGACTTCCACAGTGGCCATGGTCAATGACCAGTCCAACTCGTCTGATGACCGCTTGATAAGCACTTCATCCACATCCACCACGGCATCTTCCAATGCAGACCATAGATCAGGGTGAAGGGTAAAATGCACTGTACCTCCATCTAGCCGAGCCAATTGAGCAAAGAAAGGGCCGCGTCGGATGTACACATCGTGACACAAGTGGATGAGGTCGCCGTCCAGTTCACCAGACAACACCCGTTTGAATTTGGTCCAGCCCTCCCGGGACAGACGAATGTGAGCCGGGCACGGTTGTGTAGGGTCCGTGTCTCCCACCACCTCCTCCATGATATCGACCTTATCCGCATACACGTGCAGGAAAACCTCGGGGGTCAAGCTGAAATACGCCAGTACTATATGCTCCTCGGGGGTCAAGCTGAAATACGCCAGTACTATATGCTCCGTCATGGTCAGTACGTGAATGGTACCAGATTTCACTGTCTCTCGTATTTATAGGGAGAACCCCGTGAGATCAAAGGATCAGGTGGTCATGTCATTGGGCTGACTGAGTGTAGCGGGGTAATCAATGGCATCGTCGTCGGGTTCATGTAGTTGTTCATGGGGTTCAGCCATTGGCCCCGCGGCTTCATCACGGATTTTTTCTTCTTCTTCATCGTTCTGGCCCGTCATGTGTGTGTGGGTGGCTTCATGAGGTGACCCTGTCATTCCAGCCTCTGCGCATTCTATACATATAGTATTTTCTCCATCCGCTTTTTTTTCATTAGGTTCATCTAGTGCGTGTTCGATAGCATGAGCCCATGCCAATTGGTGGGGTGATCGATCGTCGGGTATAAATAACTGGTCCACCAGAGGGCCTATTTTCTCCAAGGCTGACCACAGAGAGGGAGTTAGGAGGAAACTTCGAGCCGGCTCTTGGTAGCGTCCCACCCGTGGGTAGAGCGCAGTATGGTATACGTAGTTGGCCTTGTCCAGGTGGATCAGGTGTCCGTCTAACTCTCCGCTCAACACCCGTTTAAACTTAGTCCACCCATCACGCTGTAGTGTCACCGTATTCGATAAAGTCTCAGGGGACGCCCTCCAATCCCCGCCACTATCTTCCACCAGAGTCACATAATCTTCATAAACGTATAATCCCACCTGGTAAGGTGTAAGGGGGAGGATGGCTCGTAGGACGGATGACATGCTTGGTCCAAATGTCGAACGGTGAATGACACACACTCTGTCTGACCCTGGTATTTATAGTGTCAATACCACAGCGCCAGGGTGAATAGGGCACAGACTAGTATGAGGCCAACCAGCCGGTGCTGGTTGCGGCGTGAGCGCTCGTGGTCCATAGCCCGAGCATCAAGGATGGCTGTCATAGTCCAGTAGTGGTGAGTGATGGCACGCCTCTCCATCGAGTGCACTCTGTGGAGGACCGCTTCTGTGAACTCGTTCAGGATCTGGCGTCGTCCCTCGTTGTCGTCGCCATCTGCAAACATGGACCGGACCACTGCTCGGTAACCCGTGAATGAATTCACCACGGTGGCATACTGTAAAATGCGAGTCGCATGGGGCTGGGTCTCCGCCATGGCTCTGTAGAAATGAAGGTGTGGGATCCAGAGGGACGTGTTTTATAGACCAGATGTAGCTCTACGGGTATAGTCCGTGATACGTACTATTCTGATGGGTTAGTCCAAAAAAAGGGAGCAACAACAACAACACAGATTACAGATCAATCCTTTTATTATGCGTGAACAACATAGAAATGCATGTACTGACCTGTCTGTGGGAGGTTTCCCACAATGGCGTTCACCTTCGCGTCTTTTCGTGTACGTCCGTGTCTTTTCGTTAAAGTCCGTGTATCTTCGGTAAAGTCCGTAGGCATTGGGCAAGGAAGCTTTTTCCCGAGACCGAATCACCGCCAGACATGACTGCATCACCGCGGATGAATACA
Organism: Hanleya hanleyi; assembly: GCA_036873755.1. Taxonomy (NCBI): domain Eukaryota; kingdom Metazoa; phylum Mollusca; class Polyplacophora; order Lepidopleurida; family Hanleyidae; genus Hanleya; species Hanleya hanleyi. The sequence continues at coordinate 15,838 of JAVTVY010047402.1, read as the reverse complement.
TTCTTGCACTCACTCACACCACAGGTCGAGTGAGGTATCAAATTGAAGCATAGGTGAAGGAGCATTTAATGGACTGGGTGTGGAGTTGACATATCGATAAAAAATGGATATGACCTTGAACTGATCACGTGACCTCCCCGTGAGGGAAAAACCCCAGAACCAAGTCAGTACATGCATCCCATAGTCCCAGGTCACGCCCGATTCACGCAGACCGGAAGTGACGTCATACACCTGCGCACAACCGTGATGGAAAAAACCCAGAACCAAGTCAGGACATGCATTCCACACAGGCAGAATGCAGGCAGGCAGACAGGAAGGCAGGCAGGTAGGAGGGCTGGCTGGCTGGCTGGCTGATCAAGTCAGGTCAGGTAAGTCAGATTGAATACACCCCTTTCCCTAAAAATAGACTCCTTTTATACATTTTACTACTCGCGGCCATCTTGTACCCACCTCCCACATCATGACACTGGCGGCCATCTTGTACCCACCTCCCACATGGCGGCCATCTTGTACCCACCTCCCACATCTTCCACTGGCGGCCATCTTGTACCCACCTCCCACATCTTCCACTGGCGGCCATCTTGTATCCACCTCCCACATCTTCCACTGGCGGCCATCTTGTACCCACCTCCCACATGGCGGCCATCTTGTACCCACCTCCCACATGGCGGCCATCTTGTACCCACCTCCCACACATCACGCATGCGCACACCGCCACAAAACCGCCACATTTTTTTTTCTGCGCACACTTATGACGTCACACAAGGTTCTGCGCATGCGCAGTGAGGCGCTATCTCATCAATTAGGGTATTGTATACTACTCACGATAACGGTAGTTTTGGTGTATTGTCGCAATGGCGCATTTTGATGTCCTCTTTTGGCCATTGGCGCCCTGTATAGTCGGCTTAAGTTTTCTCCGATTCAGAGGGCGACAATACGCCATTACGATGGTCGCATCCGTCTTCCATAACTAGGTCACAAGCTGAATGACTTTTTATCATACATGAGGCAGTAAACAACCGCTGATACAATCCAGGGCCTCCCTAAAAATAGATTACACACTTAAGTGCAGAATGAGGTCATTGCCAAAGTGTAAACATGTTGACAAATACCCAATGGCACAATAAATTATATAAGTGACAAATTTAAGGAGGACAAGAGCACAGCATCATAACACGAGCGTTTGGTCAGAATAGAAATCGTTTGACGGCTGAATATTGAATGTCTGATCGGACGTCTAAAACTCTAGTTTCTTTTTAGTAGTTTTCTGTGATGGGACTGGCTATTATTATACCATGTCCATCACTGTGTGATTGTATATTGCCGATATATTATATGTACAGTAAGGCATAATATATTCAACACAATTGTATTTACTTATTTTTCAGATTTACTGTATACTTTGTGTACAATCTCAATACCATATCTTGTCAGAACAAAGGAAGAGAGATAAAAATGTAAGTAAATTTCACTAAGCAAGCATATATAATCATCTTTAGATTGGGCTGAATCAGCTGCATGTATCTTCGCCATGCAGTTCGCCAAATCTCGCACGGATCAAGGCAAACTGACTCTGGTGTGAGAGAATGCAGAATCAGTGGTATAATCGATGCCAGCTGGCTCGTATGACGCAGTTGTCCCATGTTAACATGATGACCTTGAAACATCTTAAGTGTACTATACAGCGAGGCAATAGTACTGTCAAAATAAAATCAAAGTATTGTTCGCATCTTGCATCTTTATTGCGATGCCTAGTTGAAGTATGCCCTTACCGGTCTTTGAATAAATTGATGAACCCCACTAATGCTGATAGAAAGCGAACGGGTTGACAAATTCCAGGTTGCCTTGCTTCAATGAACGTAGGTCATATCATATAGTTCATCCAGTCTCAAGGAATAACAGAAGCGGTATAAACATTGAGTTGAAACACTGATCCAAAGCAATATTTATATATAGATGAGAAACTGATTATCCACCCAAGCAGATCCTACATCAATACTGGGAAAAGAACTAGTGACGAATTAGGACACAACATGGATTTAATTGTCTAAGAACGTTTTCCACTAATCACATCAAGGACAAGATAGATATACAAGTAACCTACCAAGTATATATTTTAGAAGGTGGTCTCAAAAGAAGATTTATATATCTATTCATAAATCGATGAAAATAACAACACTGATATAATAGACGGCCTATCAGCATCGGAATGATTCCTTCCGTTCATCCTAGTGAAAAAGAAAGTGGGTAATTTATGGTTTTGTGTCGATTAAAACGCGCTGTACCATATAGGTTTCTTAGAGCAAAAATCCAGTTGACTTGTTAGATTGGTTTTCAGTCGATACGTTGACGTTTAATTCCAAATGACATTCATTTTATTCTGTTTCAGCCAAACAGATAGAAATAATTTGCAGTAGCTTGTGAATATTGGAATTTAAATCTAATTATTTACGAGAGCAGTGACGAAATATATTCAGTGCCCATTTGAACAATTGCCGAGTTGCAAGCTCAGGTATTAGGGACCTTACATATTTTCTCTAGCTCATCGTTTCAACGAAAAAGCGCAACACAACACTGCTACCCGTTAAAATGACCATGCCACTACATTCTTCTGAATATATTATTACGAAAGCTTGTGAGATATGGCATGGAAATATGCTTTAAGTATATGTCGATGATATTTAATGCTTTTCGAAAATCATTTACGCGGCATTTCCATAATCTGCATCACATCGTAAAAATAAATGAAGAAACGTCTTGATAAATCGATGAAATAAAGAAGATATCCGATGATTGTTCCTTATTAGCGCGATGAAATTTTTTGTGTCGATTACAATACTGTAGTGTCGATAGCAAGCGTCAGATCCGACATTCAATATTTCCGCGTCAATAATCCAAGGTATCCGCTATGATAATGGCGATATGGCGAAGCGCCTAATAAAACGCATTCATCACACATTGCGCAATAAACCAGTCAGAGAAACAGGTATTCTCGATCATATTTCTTTTCTCTATCACATCATTTAGATGAAGAAACGTCACTTGAGTTGCTCAATGCTCCTGTATCATTCAAGATTATTATGACAGAAGCCTTGTAAAGCATGAGAAGGAAACATGCTTTTAGTTTATGGGGATGATATCTTACTCTACTCAAGAAACCTTCCACATATCATGTCGCCGACCACAAATAATCTTGGCTATATTTTTAGAAGTACTGCATAGCAGTCCACAAAAGAAAAACAGAGGCATTTCAATCTTTCTCTCGTCCAATCTGCTCGATGTGCATAGCGTGTCCTTACTCTCTAAAAAAAGTTGAGTGAAATTTCACTCAAGTAAGAGTGTAAATTGATCCCACTCAATACTTGAGTGAGATTTTCACTCATCTTGAGTTACTTTTCACTCAACTTGTGTTAAATGCACTCAACTTGAGTGACATTCACTCAAGCATAAGATTGGAAATTGATCCCACTCAAGTTGAGTGAACTTGAGTGGTTTAAACTCAACTAGAGTGAAAAGTAACTCAAGTTCAGTGAAAAGTAACTTAAGTTGAGTGAAAAGTAACTCAAGTTGAGTGGACAGGTACATTTCACTCAAACTTGAGTGGAACAGTTCACTCAAGTTTTTTTAGAGAGTATATTATGAAATCTCTGTAATCACCATCGACGATTTCTTAGATATCACCATTGAGATTCCGTGAACATTCGGACACAGCCAAACTTGACAAATCGGAGTCATAATTATAAATGATGAGCGTGCTCTGAAGAACTTTGAAATTCGCTGGGATATTACAGAGAGAGAGGCTTTAGCTGTTGTTGGGAGCGTTAGACACGTCCATGGCTGTCTGGCAAATGGCAACAGGGCGGACGTTATTATCGAGTTATAATCGATCGGGAATTATTGTCCGCTCTGGGCATAAAAAGCGGACCAAATTTCCCGGCGGACCTTGATTACTGCATCCCCTCACCCCTGGGCCCTCACAGCCCTACCCCGGCCGAAAAATGCCAGGGTCTTCGTTTTATAAACGCCCATGTGTTTTGATAGGGCCATTGATAAAACGAAGACCGAAGATGGAAGACCCTGCATGCAGCAATGACAACCCCGAGGACGTTCGACCATGCTTTAACCCAGGGCGGACGTTATTATCGAGCTATAAGCGATCGGGAATTATCGTCCGCTCTGGGCATAAAAAGCGGACCAAATTTCCCGGTGGACCTTGATTACTGCATCCCCTCACCCCTGGGCGCTCACAGCCCTACCCCGGCCGAAAAATGCCAGGGCCTTCGTTTTATAAACGCCCATGTGTTTTGATAGGGCCTTTGATAAAACGAAGACCGAAGATGGAAGACCCACTTGAGGGGCTCTTTTGGGGAAAGGTCTTCGTTTTTGGGTCTTCGGTCTTCGTTTTATAAACACCCCAACTTTGCAGCAATAAATGGCTATAGTGACCTGACAGAACTACCTGCCGGAAATGAAAAAAAACCCCTTACCATATCGACAGATAGATAATGTTCTTAAACAACTTAAATAATAACACTTAAGATATGGCAGAAAGATTCCAATACAGTTACTTTATCACGTACGGTGCATTCCCACTCTGACGAACAATAGACGTACATTATACAGAACACTCATGATCATAGCAGATACACTTGTCTGTAGGAAGACCATCAGCTGCTGTTCACGTGGTCCTTGGCCCTGTAATAGTAGAAGTAGGCCTATTGTGGTCACACTGTGTGGATTACTACAAAAGCATTATGAGCTACGAAACAAGTGGTGTCTTTCAAATATAAATTACGGGGAACAAATGCCTCGGCACTATGGATTGTGGAACGAATCTGTCGGCAATTGATATTGATCTTCTCAAATTACAATAGCATTACAATAATTATTCTTGCATTTTTCATCATGTTTTCTTAACTTTTTTCTTTGTGCAGAGATCACTGTCCGTGTCCTGTATTGATAGTGAGGCTGTGGGAATGGATCCCCCTCCATACAGTGTTGAAGATCTGATGAAGTATCATGGTCCTCCTTCGTACGACAATGCTACTCTGGACAGTTCTGTCTGAATCAGAGTCTCAATCGGTCAAGTGTGACACACTTAAAGTCGGAGTCTCAGTCAGTCAGGTGTGACACACATAGATTCGGAGTCTCAGTCAGTCAGGTGTGACACACTTAGAGTCGGAGTCTCAGTCAGTCAAGTGTGAAACCGCTTAGAGTCGGAATCTCAGTCACTTAGGTGTGACACACTTATCTTCTCTTGTCACGGTCCTCCCTCTTACGACAATGCTGTTCTGGACAGTTCTGTCCGAGTCAGAGTTTTAGTGATTCAGGTATATGACATTATTACGGTGACACTGGGTTGTCAAACCGCACTGAAAAACATCGACTTGAAAAACCTGGTTGAATCATATTTGGGTGAGCCATCTTTCAAATCATCGCCTGACTGGGGACACTAGCTGAATATCTCTTGAGGTGTCCCGTATTGATATACATTTCCCTCGTTATCGTTCCAGAAACAGTCAATGAACATGCAAACTATACTGGGAACCATTTGCTTAGACCTGTATCATAATGCTGAACTGGAAACTTACGAAAGTACCCTAGATTTATATATACCAAAGTGTTGGAATTGTGCTGAATTGGGAAACACTGGTATAATAACTACGGTATATTGGATTTAGGGGACACTATAAACGCCATATTGCATATCAGGAAAACTGTAGATTTAATAGTTCGAGTTTTCTCTAACCCTTCATGAACTTTCACCAGAACGAAGGATATTCGGACACAATATTGTGATTCAAGAAGGAAAAGATTGATTATGGTCTTCTTCCCCAGATGTGATTAAGAGTTTAGTATACAACCATTATTCGTACGCCAGATATGAAGCAGGTATACCTCAATACAGGAGTTGCCTGCCCAGGAATTTCCTTATAACCACCACCAGACGGCACCACCAAGGTACAAAACCTGGTGACTACATGTAGGGAACCTTGTTAAACCTGGAAAAGCTACATGACAAGCTGTATTGCACGGTGTTCCCGGTTTGAAGATCCTTGTATGAAGAACTACCTGAACTAGCGGTGTGCGACCAGAATGTGGACATAGCCATGTGGACAAACTTCCCCCTGGTGATGGTCAAATGGTATAGCTCCGTGCATTCAGTGAGAATGGGAATAAGTCATGCGTTATTATGTCACTTCTATGAGCAACGCGCGTTGTACATTGTCGCAAAACTACGGCACAGGTTATTCATATTGGGTTGAGTACCGTATATCTATGTGAAATTTAATTGGTAAGTCTATAGGCATGACCAATACTTTATCATCGAGTTGATCAATACCAACAATGTGAAACAGTATTGGTAATCTTCTTTGAAGTAATAATCTTCTTTGAAGTAAATTCATGTAAATAAAATCCAAAGTATAAGTATCATCACTTACGGCAATAAGCGAATAAGACAATTTATCATTTATAGTTGCCTTTTGTTCGCTGATGGTAAATCAAAGTAATTAACTTTTTGAATAATGTGTGTTATTGCATTCATAATTGTGTAATATGAGGGAAAACAAAGAAAAAAATATAGGTTGGTGTGCATTTTTTAGCTGTAGGCAACGTTAAGTGGACTGACCCATGCTCAATTTGATAACCCAGAAAACATAGGGAATAGCTCTAGTTTTGAAGCATAAAAATCGAAAAAAGTTTTCAAGGCAACAGTTAAATATGTCCACAGTGTATACTGTTTATGGTTGGGTATTAAATATGTTGCTTTCGTATGTCGGGAAGCAGGTGTGTCTAGATGTTAAATAGCGCGGAAAGCAAAGTCAAGAGAGTTATATTAAATTATGCATATACAAAGTATGAGTATTTGTATTATTACTTTACTATGTGAAAATGAAGAATATGAAAAATAAATGGATAATAATAATAAGAACGTCCTGCATTGTTTTCGCTCAATTTAGTAAAAATTCATCAACTGATTACAAAAATTAGTTCACTAATCGCTCAAAATAATTAATTTTAATTTGTTAAAATTCCACTGATAAAATCACGCTTGATGGTCATGAGTATCTCGGAGATTTTAGCATTGAAGTAACTGAAGCGTATCTGGGCACCTATTTCGGGCAGAAATGTTCAAATCAGGGCAGATAACCATGCGTGGCCGCCGCGAACCCGCCGAGAATCCGCCGCGAAAGGGGAAAACAAGATTGATCTGTTCCTAAATAGGCTCGAAGTTGCTCTTTTATTACTACTTTAGTCGTCTGCCGTGGAGCTTGTCAAAAATTTATCGTAAACTGTGCATAAATTTTGTCTATTCTTGCAGCGTGTATAACAAACTGAACTCTACAAAATGACCGCAACTCCGTCATACTAATAATATATCACGCTTGAAATAACTTTGTAATTATCTCCATATAAAACTTCAGTACAATTGTTTCATACCTGTGCTCAATTAGACAGGGAGACGTCATAATGCATTCGTTTTCGAGTTGATAAAGGTCATTGGTCCCGGAAAAAGTAATAACAGGCGGTCCGTGGGTGTGTCGCTTATATCCCTTACCCAGTGAAATTTCCGAATGATAAATCACACACACCTCTATGACCGTACACATCATTATTGACCTTTCTGCCAGTGAAGACGAATACATTATAACGTCTCCCTGTGTAATTGAGCCCGTGAAACTCCAGCACTGGCGTGTTATATGAAGAGAATTACACAATTATTTCAAGCGTGCTATATTATCAATATCACAGATGATTGTGGTCATTTTGTAGAGTTCAGTTCGTTACAAACGCTGAGTTAAATAGGGGAAGGTGGGGCAAAACGGAACCCCTAACTTTGAGCGCTTCCGTGTGCTCTATATAATATGGCCATGATATGCGAACAGTTGGATTTCAAATGTACATACTCAGTATTTAAAATTGGACCGACAAGATGCTGTTTATCCAGGTATTTTAGTTTATAGGGCAAACCAATTCTTTGATTGATGATCCGTTTTTCACCACTGGTAGGGGGCAAAACGGATCGACCCTGTGGTTCGTTTTGTCCCAATAGGAAACAATGTTAATCTTACGATAGCCTTAGGAAAACGCCCGACTACTTTCTCTTCATAATTTGGCTATTTAGCATCAAACGTGATTGATGGGTAGGATGGATAGGCTAGGTGTATATATATTTATTTGCCAATGGGTCGAAAAGTGTGAAGAAAATGAAAGAGTGTTTTTAACAGTCCGAAACAGCTATATATTATTTATATCCTTCGACTGAATAATATTATATTTCGGATCAGTTATTATTTTCTATCTTTAAGCTGATTAATGGGCAATATATCTGATGAAATTTGACGAAACAATTTGTATTCCTTAGCCCCGGAAAATTGAAACACCAGGTTACTTGATCACTGCGCATGCGCGAGAATTGGTTATGAATTTAACCTGGGGATCAGCCATAAGCGGCAAAACAGATGCCCGGTCCATTATGCCCCGCTAGGGATGGTTCCATTCTGCCTAGAATAGCATATTTTCAACTTTTGGGTCAGATATAAAAAATGAAATGTTCCAGTATATATTTTTTTATATACTTCCAACCTGAAATGTTAGTATGCCAAGCATTGGGAAAACATTTGTTGTCCCGATACTCGGTATGGAACAATGTTTACCGGTGTCACCAAATGAGGCATCTATAAGATCAGAATGGTTCTATTTTATTTGTCTGTCTTAATTTTGTCGCTGTTGCAGTGTCTCTCAAATTAAAAAACAAAAAATATTTGGCATGCGAGACCTATGTCATAAATTTCACTAATAATGGTCAGGTATTGGCAACTCCTTAGAATTAATCCATGAATGTCCCGTTTTGCCCTGTGGTTCCGTTTTGCCCCACCTTCCCCCATTGATTTTGAAAACCTCCAAAGTAGACGACAAATTAAAATGGACAGACTATAGTAATTGGAGCTCAATCATGTATCTTGTTAAAGGAGATGGTACGACAAGGCAGAATTTTTGGCCTATACGTCGTGCGGTTGAAATCGAAAAAATCAAATGTCCTAAAAATGATAGTTTTTTTTTAAATAAGGACAAAGAGAAAATATATGTATACAATATGAGTAGTAGGGAGCCGGGATTTCGAGTTACGTTTTCCAGGGAGGTAACTCTTGGTCGCCTTTTTTCCAGGTTAAAGGTATAGGGGACGCCCCATCGCCTTTCACCTCTGGGGCGCCTGGGGCGCCAGGGGCCGCCACCAGCTCAAGGTCACATGGAGGTCAAAAGTAGTTCCGGCAACCTGTAACCTTTGTATTCCTCCGCGGACAGAACGTAGTCCCATATCAACCAAGTGACTTCCAATGTTAATGTATACGGGGAATGCCTAAAAAGAGTATGGGAATAGACGTTTTCTGACAGGGGTGGGTCCCTAGTGGTCCGATTGGGTCGAGTGAGGTATCAAAGTGAAGCATTCGTGAAGGGGCATCCAGTCATGGGTGGGTGTATGTAAAATTAGGATTTTTTCCCGAAATTATAAAAATCGGAACACAGACTTTGCCCCTATAATAGGGGAAAACACTTATCAACCCTAGCCAAAAGGGCTAATATCGGTCTCCGGGCTTATCGGGGCCTGCCTATCAAGTCAATGGGGTGGGTGCATGTAAAATTAGGATTTGTCCCCGAAAATATAAAAAGCGGAACACGGACTTTACCCCTAAACTAGGGGAAAACCCCTATCAACTCTAGCCAAAAGGGCTAATATCGTGCCCCGGGCTTATCGGGGCCTGCCTATCAAGTCAATGGGATGGGTGCATGTAAAATTAGGATTTGTCCCCGAAAATATAAAAAGCGGAAAACGGACTTTACCCCTAAAATAGGGGAAAACCCCTATCAAGTCTAGCCAAAAGGGCTAATATCGGTCCCCGGGCTTATCGGGGCCTGCCTATCAAGTCAATGGGGTGGGTACATGTAAAATTAGGATTTGTCCCCGAAACTATAAAAAGCGGAACACGGACTTTACCCCTAAACTAGGGGAAAACCCCTATCAACTCTAGCCAAAAGGGCTAATATCGTGCCCCGGGCTTATCGGGGCCTGCCTATCAAGTCAATGGGATGGGTGCATGTAAAATTAGGATTTGTCCCCGAAAATATAAAAAGCGGAAAACGGACTTTACCCCTAAAATAGGGGAAAACCCCTATCAAGTCTAGCCAAAAGGGCTAATATCGGTCCCCGGGCTTATCGGGGCCTGCCTATCAAGTCAATGGGGTGGGTACATGTAAAATTAGGATTTTTTTCCGAAAGTATAAAAAGCGGAACACGGACTTTACCCCTACAATAGGGGTGTGTATTATACAATATAAGGGAAAATGCCTCTATGGGGTATGGGGATGGTCAATTTTTTTTTTGGGGTGTTACTATGGGTTGTGGGGTCTCGTTTTTCTCGTCTCGCCGAGAAAAATACAATGGGAGGGGTCCCGGAGCGAATCGGTGAAATTTTTGGGAAAAGTCACCGAGGTCTGTATATAGGCCCATAGGCTGGCCATGGGGGTATAGGTCCAACCTGGGAAATTCACACACGTTCATTGTGATATGGGTTGCTTGGATTTTTTTTTCACGTCTCGTCATTTAGAACACGATGGGAAGGGTCTCGGAGCGCAACGGTGAAATTTTTGGAAAAGTACCATATAGCCCATATAGTCCCATACTGGCTATATGGGGGTATAGGTTCAACCTGGAAAATTCACACACGTTCATTGTGATATGGGTTGTTTGGTCTTGTTTTTCACGTCTCGTCATTTAGAACATGATGAGAAGGGTCCCGGAGCGAAACGGTGAAATTTTTGGAAAAGTGACGTCACTTCCGGGTTTCACTAAAACTACCTTCGAACACAGAAGAGTTCCAATTTTTCTCGTACACGTAGGATCCGGATGTTCAACATCCGGGTTTTTTCCCGGCCCGGCCCGACCCGCCCCGGCCGCAGCGCGCGCGCGCGTCATCACCGGCAGTGCGCGGGTGAATGTCGGGTCAAATGGTCAAAGGTCACATCCAGGTCAAAAGGTCCAAGGTCTCCCTTTCGTCAAGGTTCGGAGACAATGTTGCGACATCGATATTCAGAGCTTGAACCCCAAAAGGGGATTGTAAATAAACCTGGGAAGGATGGGCAGTTCCATTTGGACCAGTCAGCGGTCGAGAAAAAGAGCCAATGAGCTATCGATAAAAGAACCAATGGACGGGTACTAGAATTTTGCTCACGTCTGCGCCTACATCCGGGTACTGGGATGCTTTCGCCTACGTCCGCGCCTACATCCGGGTTCTTGTACACCAGGGTAATGTTTTCTGGACAGGGATGAGTTAGCTTTGGCTCCATTCTAGGCCACTGATTGGCTAATACGGTGTTCAAAGCCAGTTTCATGCATTATGCTCATATAGAAAACACACAAGACAGGGTTTTTTGGTGAGATCTCATTTTGTTTTTTATTCAGTAACAACAATAACGTGAGAACAACCACGTGAAAACTGAAGCCCAGAACAGGGGGCTTGTACATTGAAAGAACTGAAGCCCAGAACAGGGGGCTTGTAAACTTAAGCCCAGAACAGGGGGCTTGTGTACATTGAAAGAATTCAAGCCCAGAACGGGACTTGTACATTGAAATGATGGGCGGCCCAGTCATATACGAGTACATCGCGGTCCTTGGCCTTGGGGTACTCGTCAAACATCTGTACGATGGTAGATAAGGGTCTTCCCCGGCATCGATGGTACAGGTAAAACAAGCAATATTGTCCGCACACGCTACTGGCCAGGCTTTGCAACGGTTGACTGTTCCAACACCACGTCTCTGTGCCCTGATCCATGAAGTCTGTTAAATCGGGATGGAGGGGTGGCAGGCCGTACGGGTCAAAGTATTCGCCCTGCTGTTCTGTCAAGTACACGGCCACCCAATGTTCACCGGGCCGATCCATCGGGTCCGTGTTGAGAACGTAAGCAGCAGGATACGTACGGTCTAATGGGAACACATCTCGGGCGAACACCCCTTGAAAGACCATACGTGTCTCTGGGTCATTCTCCAGCACGGTGGTTATCTGGTCTGTATCCATGTTAGGTGGAGAAGTCACACAGGACGTTGCGCGCCTTGTCCACTTGAATGATGTTGTCAAACTCGGCGTAGCAGATCACATTGACGGTGGTCGCGAGGGCTCGTGCAAAGTGGATTTCCAATCGTAAATTGCCTTGCTTGGCCAGGGCCAGCTGATGGTCGTTCTCTAAGGTGGGGGTCAGATCGAAACAGAACAACGTGTATCCGTTCCCGTAGTCCTCCCGACTGGTCATATTCCCTTCGTCCTGGTTGATTTGACCGGTGGCTGTAAACAGGCTCTGATAGGCTCGCGCACCCAAAGTTCGGTGTTAAGGCCGTGGCTGGGACCTGTTGTCCATCCACATGCAGGGCCACAAAATTGATGTCGAAATGTTTAAAGTCTAACGGATTCTCTGGGTAGGCTCCGCTGAAACTGGTATTTTCCACACAGGCCAGGATCAATCGCTTGGGTAGTTCCCCCAGGAACAGGTTTTCTTTGTTGGCGCTCATATTTCCAGCAGACACAGAGAACACTTTGGTTTGCACACGTCGGATAGGGTACTGGGCTGGTTTTGTTTCCAAGGCTTTGAGGTGTCCCAATTGAACGGCTGGATTCGGTTTCACTTTTCGGACATACAGGACTGCGTCTTGGATGACAATCTTATAGTCAGCTGCATGCCCGTCTACGTTAGTGGCCATCAAGGCGAAGGTCGGAGGCGCCCGTATCAGTCGGATTTTGATGGGGATCTTGTTCAACAGGTACCGGTCTTGCATGAACATGTCTGCGTGCAGTCGACCCATGAGATCCACCGAGACGTCGTTCGCGGTCAAAGCCTTCCGTTTGTTATATCCCACATTGTCGTTCTATACGCCCATGTGCTGGGCTTTGTCCTGGTAGAATAAAGCGGCTGTCAGTTGAGATTTTTTAGCCTCTCGCCCATGCGACAACAGCGTCTCGATGTAGGCTCGATAGGGGTACGTGTTGGTGGAGTCACTGATGAGTTTGTCACTGAGAAATATATCCACCTGTTGAAACATCGAGTGCAGCCAGAGATTCGTCGGGCCCACCGTTGCTTGGTCGACGATTCTGGAGCCATCTCCATTGACGATCTTGGCTTTCACATACAAATATGTATGGGCTAAATCCACATAGGCCGTATCCGCATTACTGATGGTGAACTCGATGGGCCCTGTTTCGTTGATGCTGGAGAGCGGGAGATGCTCCACCCATAATCCTTGTTCGGCATTGGTCTGTGTGGGCGAGACGGTCCACAAATCAAATTCACTGTTGGTGGAGGGGCAGGACTCTGCGTGGATCAAGTACATGTTTAAGAAAAGATATCCTGGGTCTTCGATGTGCGTCGTCGCTGGGTCGGTCGTCGACTGGTGCGTGGTCTCGGTGGTGCAGGTCTTTTATTCCCTACGGTGCGTTGTGCTTTGGCCACTAAGACGCCTCCTGCTTCTTTGGCCCGCCGTTTCAAGTCTTCTTTGGATGCCGTATCCCCCAAGACATCACCGGCGACTTGCAGTCCACTGCGTACCGCTTGTTTGCCGATTGCTTTCACCCCACGCGTCACCAAGGGCAGGAACGTTTTGACGATGCGTGCACCACTAAAGACCGGAAGGTCACCGCCGGCCTGTTCTGCATAATAGTCCATATAGCTGCGTGCATCGCACTCGTAAGGCACCTTCATTATACAAAGTGGGGAGCACGTGCTTGTCGAAAATGAAGTGTCAGCACCACTTTCCCGCGTTCGAATGCCACCGGTCGTCCCGTGTCATCTCTTATATCCACCGCGATCGTGTTGATGTCGGTTTGTCGTACGGGTAGGTAGAGCATGTGGGTGAAACTGTGGGTGACTTTATCTCCATACGTCTTTTTAATGGGCACCACCCGTGACAGAGGTGTGTTGATATCGCCAACGATGTGGTTGTCCACCACGTCCGAGTAGACGTAGAGTCCGTACATACCCGACTTCATATCCATCGGGATCTCGCCTTGGTGGGCGGTGGGACCAGCGAACGTCTGTAGATCGAAACCCAGCATTTGCTGTAGGATAGGCCTCAGTACGACACTCGCGTTGGCGGTGACGATAAGCTATGCCTTGTCGTTGTGTGCGTTGTAATCGAAGTCCACGTGATTCTTGAAGGGATAGGCTTTGATGGGTCTTGAAGTATTCGTGACCTCCCGTAGAGCCTTATAATGCAACAGTCTTGACAGCCCACCCATGAATTCCTTGGGAGTATCGTATTGGCCTTGGGCAGTTGTGTCCGGCGTCGTGTTCGTCGCGGTGACTTGCTACGTGTCACGGCTCTGGAGATGTGGGGTGTCCTGATCAAGGATGGTGTTTTAAAGGTCTGAAAAGAAGGTGCCCGTTGTGGTGGTGGTGTTTTGGGGGGTGAATCCGGTTCCCATTCGGATTCCCAAGAAGGTAGTGGGCCACTCGGCGATTGCTGGGTTCGCTGCATAAAGGCCCAGCGGTGGGGGTTCCCCACCAATTCCTGTGGTACATGCATGTCTTTCAAGCCTTGAGCGAAGACCTCCCATCCTCGAGGATCCGTGTGCGAACTGCGTTTACGCATCAGTTCATTCACTAAATCCGTCATGTGGGTCCCGGGGACCACCTGATTCTGTACCAGCAGTTCACCTTTATCATTCCAAGTCATGTTAGGATTCTGTTTCATCCGTTGTAATACCAGGCCAGCTTGTTTCTTGAACGATGCAGGTACACTCTTCAGGACTTCGTCTTCCACCCACTGTGGGGCTGTGGGTGGTACCCTGGTAATGGCGGCTGTTGGAGCGGTGCTGAGGTCGGCGGTGTGTCACGTGGTGGTGGTGGTGGTGGGGTAGAGAAGGTTTTGTATTGGTCCATGAACGTCATGTACCGTTGAAGCGTCTCATTGTACCGTTGTACTTTCTCACTGTCGCTTAACCCCGGTCTCTGTAAGATCTGTTGGATCTCTCCATCGAGGGTGTTTATGGTCTTCACCGTAGGTGGGACAGGGTAGGGCGATTGGAGGTTTTGAAGGAACCGTGGTTCGACGAGGACCATTTTTTTCGTGTGGTTCATTGTCGGCCGAAGAGTCCACCCAATACTGGACCCAACACGGAAGCGGCCAACGGTGCTAAGATGGCCCCGAGAAAGCCGCCTTTCTGTAACACCTTTTTCTTTTGTGTTTGAAAGACTCGCTTCTGGACTAAAGTTCGGAGACCTGTCTTATGCTTGGTCAACTTTGTCTTCTGAGCCGGAGTCAGTGGTACGTTGCCTTTTAACAGGTTGTACCCGATCTCGCACAGACAGCGTACAAGGTCAGGGTCTGCACCGCGTACAATGGCTCGGACCAACTCGGGTGGGGCCGTCTTCAATACACGGAGCGTGGGAGCGTGCTTCCGTACTCGCGTAGACATCATGTACAACTAATGCCAGAACCCACAACTCTGCCCTTTTTATCTACCTCAGAGAACAGAGACAAAGTCAACCATGCTGTGGTATTCATTCTTTTTATTATCCCCATCATCAAACACACACTCCAGCTGGGGGAGCCACTGTGGGTGTGTTTACATTATTTTTGCATGCACACGTGGTGGGCCTCTCCGGGAAAGATGCCGGTCCGTAGTCGAAGGTGGTCGGGGGTGGCTTGCTTGAGGTCGAAGAGCATATAGCCGTGCTGAGGGGTTGTGGCATCTTTGAAGGCTTCCAACGCAAACGGTGTGCGGCCGGGATACATCTGTCTCGCCAGGTGCAGCAGTTGAGTGGTATCTCTCGGGTTTTTGAAGACCAC
>JAVTVY010047401.1:0-22537 GCA_036873755.1 Hanleya hanleyi | reverse complement strand
CCAGCATTAGAGTTCATGGGGTAGGTTGAAGCTCGCGTTACTGCAAGCCGGTTTTGATCCTACAAGCGACATATCCAAATGGGGGAGCAAATAGGATTTAATTTTAATTAAATTCCCCTTATTACATTTCCATGTTTTCCCTATCACATTCCGATGCTTGAAGGAATTGTAGTTTCGGTCAATCGGTGCAGCGCGGATCATGGGCTGGAGCCTGAAGATTGTTCCATAATCCATACAGAGAGAGTGAATGAGTGATTCCAAACGAAATCTTTAAATGAGTGAGTGGGCGAGCGAGCGAGCGATTTAGTGAGTGACAAAGAAAGTTTGAAGTGAAAGAGTTTAATAGTGAGTGAGTGAGTGAGTGAGGAGACTGAAGGTCGCTGAAGGCCTTCTAATATCTCACAAAATAAACAAAAGAGGAATGATTGAGGGACTATTTTCAGGAAAATATATTGGGTCTCCTTGACAGGGTTCATAATGCTTCGTATTTGTCTGTCGTAGGATTTAGAATTTAGTAACTTGTTCTTTCTTTATTTTATTGAAACTCATCAACGGCGCCGGTTAAGATGGGAATTGACATACGTTGACGGGACCTACCGGCGTTGACGGAACGGTGGGCGTTTATGGCGCCCGAGACTATTTATAGTACAACGTATTTGAACGGGTTAGAGAGAACTACCTATCTTACATGGAGGTAAAAAAGGCCGTTTTTGTCCAATGACAGTGTGCATAGTTTCATTGTTAATAGAGAACAAAACATGTCGTCTATTCTTATGCAAAGTGGATAGGCGACAAGTTGTGTTTTCGATATCATCCAATGCGGATATATTTGTCCATGGTCGCCTTTAGTGGATGTATCTTCATTCGATATACTCTGAATTTTATTGGGCAAAAACGACCTTTTATACCTCAGAGAGGTGGTTCTCACAGTCTAATCTCTTAAACAAGTTTTCCTCATCCATCGCATGGGCAAAAGCCTTCGCAGACTGATGTATTCCACTCTCTCGGCCAATTAAAGCTTTCGTGTTCATTCAGTCACGCACCCACTTAAATCTTTCAGTTTTCCTCACTTACTCATTCAAAGCTTTCCGTTTCACTAACTCAAACGCTCTACAAGGACTCTCCAGAACTCCAGGATCTTTGGGCTCCAGCCAATCAGCGCGCCGCCTCACTGTTACAATGCTAAAAAAAGTCGTGGATTTCCGGAAATGCGTACAATGCGGTCCGCGCTCTGAACGGCTACACCGTGCTTCCGCGCTTCACGAAATTACAATCCCTTCAAGCACCTCTCATTCGTTGGTAGACATATAATCCATACTCCAACCGCAAACAGTTTGCTAAACACGCAGTTAGTGTTAGACCTCTTACCCATACCACGATCATGAATGGTTACAGAACAAACACCTCTCCTCCGGTGTTGGTCCTCTAATCCGGTCATACTAGTAAACAGTTACTAAAACAAATCTCATTCGGTGTTACATATAGACGATATATAGATGATCTTCTCGCTGTGGATAATCGCTATATAAATGACGCAGTGAAAGATATATATCCACCTTCACCGGATTTGAAGGAACCTACAGATAGCCCTACAGGCACATCATATTTAGACCTATATATGTACAAAATGAAGCGGGCCTTCTCTCTCGTCGACTTTATGACAAAAGAGATGATTACAATTTCGACATCTAAACTATCCCTTTCTGGACAGTAATATTCCAGTGGGAC
Source organism: Hanleya hanleyi (assembly GCA_036873755.1). Taxonomy (NCBI): domain Eukaryota; kingdom Metazoa; phylum Mollusca; class Polyplacophora; order Lepidopleurida; family Hanleyidae; genus Hanleya; species Hanleya hanleyi. The sequence goes on along the minus strand of JAVTVY010047401.1, from coordinate 20,809 downwards.
CTGCATATGGCGTATACATATCCCACCTAGCAGCATTTGCTAGATCCTGTGTTAAATGTGACGATTTTATTCAACGTTACAAAACTTTGTTGCCGAAACTTATAAAACAGGTCTATACCACCAAGCGCCTCCACACAAAGTTTCTCAAATTTAGCGATACATATATCATGCTGATAGCAAAATACGAGCGTAGCGTGCAAGATCTATGGCGTTACGGTTCGTAACTTGTGTCTAATTCAGCTTAACCCCGGGCTAGGGGCCGTATGAACCCATGTACTTCAAGATCCTCATGGTGCTCATATGAACAGTCACAATCAAAGCGTGATTGAGATACATCATTCTCTAGATGACGACTTTACAACAAATATTATGGATTAAGAATACCGATCAGCGATACGGATTTGATATTTTTGGAACATCATGCTGTCTTGTCGGCATCATTGAAAACTGTTGACCGCTTCTCTCTTTCAGGAAACTAGCATATATGTTTATGTATCATTGTCTTTTTGAATTTGGTGCTAATACTGTTATATGGAATATGGAATAGGTCTTTGGATTATGGGCGCGGATATTCTTTAATGGACGACGGCTGAATTATGAATGACGGACCAGACGCTTGTAATTACATGTCTTATATATACCTATACCCCAACCATGGGCGGAAAATCAAGAAATATCTCTTACTCGATGTTGAATCGCTAATCCATACCCTGACCATTAACGGTAACTCAACACCTTCTATGATTCCGTGTTGAATCTCTAATACATATACATTTTATTCGGTGTTACATCTCAAAATCTAGGCTAGGAAATTATGTTGAGGCTTCATAAACTTCACAGCGTGCAATATCTGTGATTGCAACCTTTAACAACACAGTTGAGCTGATGCACACCGTGCAGTACACTAACATACGAGCCTCTAGCTAGAACTGTTGAAGCCTGTGAAATACTTTTGTTTTGGCATTTCGCCAAAGAATACATGCTAAGAATCGGCCGTAAGCGGCTGAATCGTCATGTCGGTTACTGATGTACGAGTGACTATGCGCTGTGTATCAGAATTCTGTATCTAGGCTTGTATATACGTTTCTACGGGTGGTCTGTGCATCCGCCCCTTTTCCCCACACCCTTTCTCTTCGTTCTTCATCACTCCGTTCAGTGATGATCTCGTCTTCAAGGGGCTTCACAGCTACCCATCAACTAAACATACCGAAGTACTGTATCACAGCCGTTAATTGTATCTCGGATCTCTAGGGGTTGGTGTTCTGTACGAACGATGGTCTATCTCAACCAAGAATGTCAAAATAAATAATGAGACGCCATTGACAGGTGAATTCTCCGAGCAGGTGTGCTGTATATGATGCCCATCACGCACAAAGTGACTGGAGATTAGTCTTCAACACTCGTCTGGAAAACAAATAGATTCGCGTTCCAAGCAAGTGATTGTCTGATTGACTTGTCCTTATGTCAGACAGTGTTTTGATCCATCATTAACCCTTCTAAACAGCTTTGAGTTTGGCTTGTTGTTCGAAACTATGCTTCCAAATAACAGCCGTTGATCTGTTTATACAGTAGTAGTACTCAATTAATTGAAATGTTTTCATGCCTGTTGGAAGTTTATGAAAGGTGTACGACTAAGACCTTGAAATGACAGCTATAGACGATAGAATATCAATCTTGAGGCTAGATAGCAGGGACATTGGAATCATTAATACCTTCAAACCATACATACGATACTCTGGTTATACATGGTAAACCATTACATGCTTCCAGTGATACATTGAACAAGTTGTCTTAGACTGGTAAAATAAACTCTGCCAGTATACCATCAGTACTCACCTCACTATACCAATTGGGTTTGCTTTCCTAGAAATACAATATGATGCCGACAGACGCATTAAGGTGCGCGATTGGCTTATATTCTCTCGCATCTATTTAGAATCTAATTAGCAAAGCTGCTAATTTGCAGATATTTTCTAGGATACTTTGCTATTTAGAACGAGATGCTAATTATACAATATATTCTGTTTCTCCCCGAACAAATCCACCGACCGCAATATGCCCCTGCATCGATTCAACTGAACGTAAATATTGAATGAGAATTCATCCCACTACCAGATTATGCAGCAGAGTAAACTTGCTGACGGAATGATCGACACTGTTCGAGTATCCTCCCTCACACGAGGTACACCCATTCGGAACTCCCGAGCGGAAATCTACGAAGGGGACATCTCAAACCGGAGATCCCCGAGAAGTTGCGAATGGAGGTACACCGACTGATTCGGGTGAGTGAGAATATCGTTCGACTTGTCCGTAACGCCAATGACAAGTTATACCCCACTGAGGTCGCCGATACTTATTAAAGCGGATAACGCTCATCTTCCATGGACCAAAGTCAACATAACCTGCGACGTACAATGTAACATGACGTAAAACGCTGAATATCTCTTTCCTTAACCTGTCATCGCGAGAAAGCTTCACGCGAGCACATTCCATTCTTCTCAGTGTGCTCATACCGAGAATGTCGGCGTTTTCCTTTTCGAAATACACGAATGATTTGCATAAAATGTAGACTATATACATATGTGCGATGCTGGGACTTGGAGCTCTTGTTCCCCAGAAAGAAACAATATATTGTCTAATTAGCACTTTGATAATCTCATCTAAATTGCATAGATTCGCACTTCAGGGAGAGTTAATATATTGTCTATTTAGCATAGATTCGCAAATCTGCTTTACCTCGTCGAGATTGCAGAGAAGACAATATATTGTCTAATTAGCACTTTGATAATCTCATCTAAATTGCATAGATTCGCACTTCGGGGAAAGTTAATATATTGTATATTTAGCGTAGATTCGCAAATCTGTTTTACCTCGTCGAGATTGCAGAGAAGACAATATATTGTCTAATTAGCACTTTGATAATCGCATCTAAATTGCGTTGATTCGCACCTCCTGCATACTTAATATATTGTCTATTTAGCGTAGATTCGCAGATTCAATTTCACACGCCGGCTTCACAATATATTGTCTAAATAGCACTGTGGGGAAAGTGAATAATATATTGTATATTTAGCGTAGATTCGCAAATCTGTTTTTAGATTCGCAGCTTCAATTTCACACGCCGGCTTCACAATATATTGTCTAAATAGCACTGTGGGGTCATTCTCACGGAAAGGCACATTTTCACTTGGTGAAATATCTGAAAATCAAGATCACCAATGACTACAGAATTTGATTTCAACAGAGTCTCCATTGACAAAACTCTTTATAATGCGTACAATAAATGCAGACATTCCGAATAATAAACTTTTCCTAACACTTGTCTTCAATCATGTCACTGGTGTTACACAGGAATTATCAGTATATTGGGCACTAAGAGGACAGAAATAGGAAGATACACACATACTATGCAATATATTGCGTGTAACTATGACTAACGATGAACAAAAATTGAAATTAAGACAACAAGTTTGTTTTTAGTATTCTAATTATGCTACATAGCTCACCAAAATCAGCCAGTTGAATCGCATGTATCAACCATTCATCTAGATTCTGTATAATAAATCTAATTATTCTTGATGCTGACTTTAACCTAATTATGGAGGTATAAATCGGGAGGAGACACAGATTGGGGTGATGAAAGTGTTCAATGTAAGATCCCAAAATCAGACAATCACGACCATTTCAACCTTTTCGCTCTGACAATAATTGACGTTTACTCCAATGAGATTAACATATTCGCACGGCACAATCTTTTGATATTTTCTACCCCTAACAAAGGCACGTTTTTCTGCGGGAGTAAACTCTTTCATGTTTACGGACCCTGCCGGGAAATGATGCCTTATTTGGAAACTGTTTCGGGATAATGTTTATATATTAGATCACGAGCTACCGCGTGTAATTACTGTGGGCGTGATTTTGAAATAGTTACAACCAGCTATCCATCTGATAGGCTAACAATAGTAGTTTCAACTCGCACGGGATTTATATAGGGCTGAATTTAGATATAATACATGTATTCCGAGATATTATATCTGACTTTACTGAGATTGATACATACTTATGCTTATCATCGTTCCCAAACGAGTGATGTTACCAGATTTGGCGAACGGAGGCATAACAGGCATATCCGCTCTGATCACTTTCTGCGAAGCCGTCCATAAACAGAAAGATTTCACTCCCAAGTTAGAAAAAATCGTCAAAACACACGAAGTCAACACTCCATGTACCGAAAAGTCATTTCAATGGCTTGGCCAGTTTAAATATAACGTCCGCAGAATCACCGATACAGATTTACCTTTTCTCTCTGGTATATCATCAAACACAGAAATGCGTCCATGGACAAGAAATAAAGCATATGTGACCATGATCGAAAATATCAGTTGCAGCGGGCTTTTGTTTTACCGAGTTTTTTCTATCGAAACGCAAATTATATGAGTGTAGACCTAATAAACTATGGTTTGGATATCTCCATGCCAGGTTTTAACTTTCTTTGTACATTGTCGATAGAAGATACAACATATTCTATTTCAGTTTCTGGTAATGAAGTAAAAGTATGAATCAAACACTCCAAATCTCCCCTCAAGTGACACATATATCTCCAGTAAAAAGTCGAATATATAACAAATCCGCGACATTTCGGCACGCGACATCTCGGCATATACGAGATTTCGGCATGCAACATTTCGGCACAAAGTGAAGAGTACGACATTGTGGCACGCGACATTTTCACATGTCAAAGTCACGTGACGAAATGTCGCTTACCGAAATAGCTTGCCGGAATATCGCGTGACGAAACGACCTGATACCACATATAATAAAAGGCTATTTTATGGATAATGTAACGTGTACGAGCAGGACCAGTCGTGGTGTTCACGAGAAAACGAATCAATAACCGGGATTGCCGTCGTTAACCCCTTCACTAGTGGAGATCCGGGGCTCGAAGAGATGATCACAACCCTATAAGGATGACGGACTCTAATGTAAAGGTCTATATGGTATATTCTGCACAAATAGTATTCGCGGTTACAAATAATAGCGTAGAACCGCGTGGCTTAGACAGAATGTCTAAGGAGATGTAATGTTATGATATTTACATATATGTACAGACACTAGGAGAGTGTATGCAAATAAACTTGATGTATATATACACGTGATATGGGAGGGTGTGTGCATATAAAGTTAACGGATACGTACACTTGGGGTGTGCATATAAGGTTAACGGATACGTACACTTGGTGTGTGCATATAAGGTTAACGGATACGTACCCCTCAGAGAGTGTGTGCATATGAAGTTAACGGATACGTATCCCTGGTGTATATGTGGATAATAGAAGAGAATGTGTGCAGTTTAAGCTTGATGTTATATGGCAATAATATATATATGAGAGTGTATGCATATAGCTTTATGGTTAATATAGTGCTTTATGTCTATGCGCGACAAGGGCGGCCTGGCTGCTGGCCCTTCTCTTCTGGGGATAAGGACGGCCTGGCTGCTGGCCCTTCTCTTCCGTCGTCGGAACGTTACGGATGTAACGCTCTCTCCAGGGATGGCACCCCGTCGTTGGAACGTTAAGGATACAACGCTCTCTCCAGATACGACACCCAGTCGTTGAAACGTCAAGGCCCGTTGGAACGTTACGGCGGTAACGTTCTCCCCAATATATATATACCCTCAGGCGTTGGAACGTCACGGCAGTGACGCTCTCTCCAGATATGGCCCCAAGTCGCTGAAACGTCACGGCCCGTTGGAACGTTACGCGGTAACGCTCTCTCCAGATATGACCCCCAGTCGTTGGAACGTCACGGCAGTGACGCTCTCTCCAGAGACGTGGCAACCCGGCGTGTTCTTCACCCCCAGTCGTCGGAGCCTGACCCTAACTTGTCAGCTCCCCAGTCTGCTTCCCGCACAGGTAAGTATAGCCCGGCGTCTCAACCCTTATGGCTGCTGCGACCCGTCTATAGACACGCCTGTGACTACACAACTTCACGACGATCTCTCGGGTAAGAATCACGCACCACTCACTCTCCGTGACCGTCAGGACAATTACTTGGGTATATATTGTATTACCATTTCATCTGGTACCAATGAAACATCATTACTGTATGTCAACTGTCGTTGGCGACCCTCTGCGACCCTCTGCGACCCGGTCGCAAGCCACTGCGACCTTTTGCGACCTTCTGCGACCTTTGGCGACCCGGTCGCAGGTCTGTAGATTTTAGACTAGTACCCAGCCACTGCGCATGACCCGCTATCGCTAAGCTTGTGGACCAGTATCTAATAATGAAAAGACGTAATGGCGGCCAAATTTGAGCCCATACCTTCAACATGGAGTGTTTATGAAATGGCTCGATGCGTAGAGGAAGTGCTACAGATCAATGTGAAAATTACCGCTCAAGATATGCGTCTGTTTCATCTTGCTTTAGGACTTGATAATTGATGATGTTAAATAATGATATTCTGTAAAAGATTGTTTCTTTTATCAACCTTCAGTTCGGCCTTGTCAAGAACAGGCTCTATCAGCTTGACGAGAGTGTCTGTGGGTCCGCGTCAGTCCGTAACGTCACAGCATAATTTTACACAACGTCACAATACGACGGTATAATGAATTGTTAATCCGATTGTTGCATAACGTCACAAATACACGTCAACAGGTCATGACATCGCCGCTACAGTGAAGGTCGGCATTATTAGAAGCCTGTCGTCAATCGGCCCAACGTTATTAGACGACGGCGGCCAGTCTATGTAGATTTCACGTTTAATCAACGTTTCTCGGGAGGAGAAGTCTGTCTGGGCTGTGCCTTGTCTTTTCTTTACTGTCTGTAACTTGTATCTTGTCTTTGACCCTGTCTGTTCTTTACTGGCTGTAATCTGTGCCTTGGCTTGACTGTACAGTCTGTAAGTCTTGTTACCACTTTTACATCGGTAAAACGAAGCCCGGCTGCACCGTATCTTGCCTTTGCTGTGTGGTCCGTGATCTGTATGTCTTGTCTTTTACTGGGTTGTCTGTGCTCTGTGTATCTTTCTTTAATGTGTGATAAATACACATATCCTTCTTGTGGGGTCTGTGTTCTGTAGCTTTCTTGACTGTATAATCTGTGATCTGTATGTCTGGACTTGTACTGTACTGTTTATGATCTGTGTGTCTTGATTTGCTTGTAATGTGTGATAAATACACATATCCTTCTTGTGGAATCTGTGTTCTGTATCTTTAACTTGTCTTTGGCCAGCTATACGCCGTCTGTGTAACTGTCTGCGACCTTTCTTGCTCCCAAAGCGTCCGGCCCAGTTTATCGATGTTTCCCGACGAAAACGGCTCGCCCGCCTGTACCTTGACTTTCTCCGCCCGGCTATAATCACGGTGCTCGTTCTCGCCCGTATAGCGTTGCACGGCCGTCTGCGTCGAATAAACAGGCTGGACGTGGTTCCTCCAGCCCTGTCTTTCTGGTCTCTCCCCGGTCCCTCCGTCTGCTCGAGCTTATATAGCCGGGGCTCTTCTCCACCCCCCCGGAGACGTTGCGAAACCCGGAAAATCGCCTTCACAGCGAAATTACAGTTCATAGTCCATAAATGGGAATGCCATCCCAATCCATAGTCCGTAAAGAATTTTCCACATAACAGGCAACACCTATCTCGCGCTGGTAAGCGAGAACCACGGGGGAATGCATTTCCAACCACTGGCGCTCCCGAACTGGCTCTTCCATCCTTCCAGCGGTGACACACCCCCCTCCGATTCGAACAGTCCAATCACAAACGGTTAACCGTTACAATAACAACTTTTGTATCCCGTACACAATATTTGTGTATGTATCGCTGTTAATCGACAAGAGTGTTTCATAACAACAATTTTAATTACTGGCCTATTACATGTATTAACAACATATGGCCGTTCTGATTCTTCGGTGAAGCAGCTTCTTGTGTTCCTAATGTCGATGGACCCAATACCACCCATTGAAGAGACAAAGACATGACTATAGCGCCACTACCGGAGGAAGAAAATGTCAGTGCGAATGATGTGTGATAAATCGTACAAGATATAATTATATCATTTTATCACGTAAACGCAATGCACAGGTATCTAATATCATTTTTGTGGAAGAAGGTGATCCAAATTACATGTACTTATGACATGATATATTCATTGCGAAGATAATAATGTAGCATTACATGTAGCATGGAGCAAAGATTATCGTTAAACAATATACCAGAGAGAGAGTCCAGGTTTTCAGCTTTCGTGATTAACGCCCTTTCTTCGAATTGTTTTCATGGTAACAATATGCCATTTCTAGGTTCAACAATCAAAGGTGAAGCATTGTCATGAGCATTTCTGTAAGTCCGAGAGGACATTCGCCGCCTTTCGCGATAGCACTGCAAATTTTAAAACCACCCCTTGGATGGACTCACAGATGACTATATAGTTCTTTTTTTAGGGAGATAGTTGCTAAAATCTGCACGGAATATCATCAAATTATTGTCGACCTTTTATCATTTTGACGCAACCCCTAGTGTCGAATGCCATTTGGTTCTCACGAGAATTGTTCACTTAATGGTTTTATAGTGATTGCAACAATATGGCATTTCTAGGTTCAACAAACAAGGGATATCCACATTCAATTTACTTGTTAAGGATTTACTGCTGCATAAATAATACATGTATTATTGTTATATTAACAACATATCATTTCTGGGTTCAACAATAGAGAATGAAGCATGATCGATAGGGTTAGACCGCTTTGTGAATATATGTTAAATAGAAAGTATATTAAGTCTTCTTCAATTGCGGATATTTGCAATTTACATCACATTATCAATGCTCTAATTAGACAATATATTCCTATTCAACAAAATATGTGTACGAATAAAATTTAGACAATATATTGTCTTCTCTGCCATCTCGACGAGGTAAAACAGAATTGCGAATCTACGCTAAATTGACAATATATTAACTTTCCCTGAAGTGCGAATCTATGCAATTTAGATGAGATTATCAAAGTGCTAATTAGACAATATATTGTCTTCTCTGCAATCTCGACGAAGTAAAACAGATTTGCGAATCTACGCTAAATATACAATATATTAACTTTCCATGAAGTGCGAATCTATGCAATTTGGATGAGATTATCAAAGTGCTATTTAGACAATATATTGTCTTCTCTGCAATCTCGACGAGGTAAAACAGATTTGCGAATCTACGCTAAATATACAATATATTACCTTACCATGCAGTGCGAATCTATGCAATTTAGATGAGATTATCAAAGTGCTAATTAGACAATATATTGTCTTCTCTGAAATTTACCCGAAGTTAAAACACATTTGCGAATCTACGCTAAATAGACAATATATTAACTTTCCATGAAGTGCGAATCTATGCAATTTAGATGAGATTATCAAAGTGCTATTTAGACAATATATTGTCTTCTCTGCCATCTCCACGAGGAAAACACATTTGCGAATCTACGCTAAATAGACAATATATTAACTCTCCGTGAAGTGCGAATCTATGCAATTTAGATGAAATTATCAAAGTGCTAATTAGACAATATATTGTCTTCTGTGCCATCTCGACGAGGTAAACACATTTGCGAATCTACGCTAAATAGACAATATATTAACTCTCCCTTATGTGACAATAAAGTGAATGACAAATCGATTTGCGAATCTACGCTAAACAGACGATATATTACCTTACCATGCAGTGCGAATTTATGCAAGTTAGATGAGATTATCAAAGTGCTAATTAGACAATATATTGTCTTCTGTGAAATTTCGCCGAAGTTAAAACACATTTGCGAATCTACGCTAAATAGACAATCTATTAACTTTCCATGAAGTGCGAATCTATGCAATTTAGGTGAGATTATCAAAGTGCTATTTAGACAATATATTGTCTTCTCTACAATCTCGACGAGGTAAAACAGATTTGCGAATCTACGCTAAATATACAATATATTAACTTTCCCTGAAGTGCGAATCTATGCAATTTAGATGAGATTATCAAAGTGCTAATTAGACAATATATTGTCTTCTCTGCAATCTCGACGAGGTAAAACAGATTTGCGAATCTACGCTAAATATACAATATATTAACTTTCCATGAAGTGCGAAACTATGCAATTTAGATGAGATTATCAAAGTGCTAATTAAACAATATATTGGCTTCTCTGCTATCTCGACGAGGTAAAACAGATTTGCGAATCTACACTAAATATACAATATATTAACTTTCCCTGAAGTGCGAATTTATGCAATTTAGATGAGATTATCAAAGTGCTAATTAGACAATATATTGTCTTCTCTGCCATCTCGACGAGGTAAACACATTTGCGAATCTACGCTAAATAGACAATATATTAACTCTCCCTGATGTGACAATAAAGTGAATGACAAATCGATTTGCGAATCTACGCTAAATAGACGATATATTACCTTACCATGCAGTGCGAGTCTATGCAATTTAGATGAGATTATCAAGGTGCTAATTAGACAATATATTGTCTTCTGGGAAATTTCACCGAAGTTCAAACACATTTGCGAATCTACGCTAAATAGACAATTTATTAACTTTCCATGAAGTGCGAATCTATGCAATTTAGATGAGATTATCAAAGTGCTATTTAGACAATATATTGTCTTCTCTGCAATCTCGACGAGGTAAAACAGATTTGCGAATCTACGTTAAATATACAATATATTAACTTTCCATGAAGTGCGAATCTATGCAATTTAGATGAGATTATCAAAGCGCTAATTAGACAATATATTGTCTTCTCTGCCATCTCGGCGAGGTAAAACAGAATTGCGAATCTACGCTAAATTGACAATATATTAACTCTCCATGGAGTGCGAATCTATGCAATTTAGATGAGATTATCAAAGTGCTAATTAGACAATATATTCTCTTCTCTGCCATTTCGACGAGGTAAACACATTTGTGGATCTACGCTAAATAGACAATATATTAACTCTCCGTGAAGTGCGAATCTATGCAATTTAGATGAGATTATCAAAGTGCTAATTAGACAATATATTGTCTTCTCTGCCATCTCGGCGAGGTAAACACATTTGCGAATCTACGCTAAATAGACAATATATTAACTCTCCCTTATGTGACAAAGTGAATGACAAATCGATTTTCGAATCTACGCTAAATAGACGATATATTACCTTACCATGCAGTGCGAATCTATGCAATTTAGATGAGATTATCAAAGTGCTAATTAGACAATATATTGTATTCTGTGAAATTTCGCCGAAGTTCAAACACATTTGCGACTCTACGCTAAATAGACAATATATTAACTTCCCATGAAGTGCGAATCTATGCAATTTAGATGAGATTATCAAAGTGCTATTTAGACAATATATTGTCTTCTCTGCAATCTCGACGAGGTAAAACAGATTTGCGAATCTACGCTAAACATACAATATATTAACTTTCCCTGAAGTGCGAATCTATGCAATTTAGATGAGATTATCAAAGTGCTAATTAGACAATATATTGTCTTCTCTGCAATCTCGTCGAGGTAAAACAGATTTGCGAATCTACGTTAAATATACAATATATTAACTTTCCATGAAGTGCGAATCTATGCAATTTAGATGAGATTATCAAAGTGCTAATTAGACAATATATTGTCTTCTCAGCCATCTCGGCGAGGTAAGCACATTTGCGAATCTACGCTAAATAGACAATATATTAACTCTCCCTTATGTGACAAAGTGAATGACAAATCGATTTGCGAATCTACGCTAAATAGACGATATATTACCTTACCATGCAGTGCGAATCTATGCAATTTAGATGAGATTATCAAAGTGCTAATTAGACAATATATTGTCTTCTGTGAAATTCCGCCGAAGTTAAAACACATTTGCGAATCTACGCTAAATAGACAATATATTAACTTTCCATGAAGTGCGAATCTATGCAATTTAGATGAGATTATCAAAGTGCTAATTAGACAATATATTGTCTTCTCTGCCATCTCGACGAGGTAAAACAGAATTGCGAATCTACGCTAAATTGACAATATATTAACTCTCCATGGAGTGCGAATCTATGCAATTTATATGAGATTATCAAAGTGCTAATTAGACAATATATTCTCTTCTCTGCCATTTCGACGAGGTAAACACATTTGCGAATCTACGCTAAATAGACAATATATTAACTCTCCCTGAAGTGCGAATCTATGCAATTTAGATGAGATTATCAAAGTGCTTATTACACAATATATTGTCTTCTCTGCCATCTCGGCGAGGTAAACACATTTGCGAATCTACGCTAAATAGACAATATATTGACTCTCCCTTATGTGACAATAAAGTGAATGACAAATCGATTTGCGAATCTACGCTAAATAGACGATATATTACCTTACCATGCAGTGCGAATCTATGCAATTTAGATGAGATTATCAAAGTGCTAATTAGACAATATATTGTCTTCTGTGAAATTTCGCCGAAGTTAAAAGACATTTGCGAATCTACGCTAAATAGATAATATATTAACTTTCCATGAAATGCGAATCTATGCAATTTAGATGAGATTATCAAAGTGCTAATTAGACAATATATTGTTTTCTCTGCAATCTCCACGAGGTAAACACATTTGCGAATCTACGCTAAATAGACAATATATTGACTCTCCCTTATGTGACAATAAAGTGAATGACAAATCGATTTGCGAATCTACGCTAAATAGACGATATATTACCTTTCCCTGCAGTGCGAATCTATGCAATTTAGATGATAATTAGAAGAATTATATCGCCTTTAAACCCCGGCACCAAAGATTAGCAAAATATCTGCACTATATTGTCACCAGTGCTATTTAGCACCATGTTAAGAGATAGGGGAGAATGGAAAATATCAAGGAAAAAGCCAATTGCGCACCTAACTCTTCGTCCTCGGGGTGAAACACAGCCAAAGCAAAAAGTGTAAAAGATACGAGGACGCCAAAAAACTTATGAATGAGGCCGGATATGACACTTTCTCTGTATATGAGGGAGATTCTTGCTTGATTAGCACGGAGTGGGAAAAAGTAAACGGCTTTCTACCCAACGACGCCCCCCATTTTGCCATGCCACAACAACAACAACAAGGAGGTCCTGGCATTCAAGTTGACGTTACCCCCAGTAGTAGCTGTATTTTCTGCATGGATGTTGATGACGAGGCAATGATACAGTGTAATGTCTGTCAGGGCTGGTTGCACTATTGCTGTGCCAGTTTGCCTGCGTACGAATTGTCGAAATACGTTACAAATAAAGTCAGAAAATTCAAGTGCCATAACTGCTGTTCAGTAAACCAGGATCTGGTGAAATATTTAGCAGACAAGTCTAATAGGGACAACACTATTCCCAAATCCGTTGAAGATGACAAAAACCTTGGGCTAGACATGCTAGATTTGGAGTCTGACTTAACGAAAACCAAGAATATCAGTGTACCAGACCTATATTCACTGCGCGATGCCATATTGACTCTATCAGAAAGTTGTTCATCCATGGCTTCAGACATCCACGACATAAAATCGAAGCAAGAAAATCTTGTCATCAACTTATCCGAAGGCATGTCTGAAGTCAAACAGCTCATAAATCACCAATCTGCAGTAACACAATCCACGGTCGATCAGATACAACTAACGCTTAAATCAATCTCCGTATCGAAACAGGAACGCGGGAACACGACTGCATGTACTCCCATCCTCGACAAAGTTCAGAGAGACTTGAGTAACCTCAGTAATGTGACCGAGGGCATCCCAAAAATCCAATCTAACCTTGAATCAGTCCGGACATCGATAGCGTCCGTACTCCAGATGAATAAGGAAATACAGGGTCAAATATCTACTCTCCCTCAATCAGATGGTGCATCTGCAGAGCCGTTCTCTTTTCCCAAGAAGAATTCCAGATCTTTTGCCCAAATTGTCGCTAGTTCTGGAAGCCACACAGGGGGTCTACATGTACCTAGCACACCTAATTGTTACAACTCTCTGAATTCCAAACACCAAACAGTAACAACATCATCAGAAGGCCCACAGGATACTGGAAAACCTCCCAATAAGGTCAACAACATCGTTGGCAAAGGTACTACTTGTAGTGAATTAGACAAGGATAAACTTCCTACTGTGAGTACTAAGCCATCTTTCAGTGTGACTCGCTTCAACACCAGACCCATGAAGGTTATCATAGCTGGTGATTCAATAACTAAGCTCATCAATCCTGGCCAAATGAGTAAAAGCATTAACGTCTCCGTATCCGTTACACGTGCTGCAACAATCGAATCTGCTCGACAGTCTCTCATGGAAGTGCGCATTCAGGACGGTGACACAGTGGTACTACACACAGGAATCAACAACATCCGTGAAGGGACCAACATCGACCAGTGTGTCCAACAGTACACAGATCTTGTGGATGTATTACAGACTGAATACCCGCACTCTGAGTTGATTATCTCCAAAATCATTCCCATAGGAGATAAAAAGGCGGACTGTCAGCGAGCCCTGCTGAATTCCATACTTCAAGACCGCTTGAATGACCGGGTCTCCTTCATTGACAACAGCAATTTATCACTGAGAGGCAAAATCAGAGAGAAGCTCTACGCCTCTGACCAGGTCCACCTGTCCGAACAAGGGTCAAAAGTGTTTGCGTCAAACCTCATTGCCGGTATCTGCTCTGCCAAACCTGAGTTAGGAGTCCGAGATGCTAGAATCAACAGCTCTGCAAGGTATCAACGAGACCCACAACGAAAACAGATCCTTTCCTCTGAGCACCCCCCTAAAAGACCTGATCGGAATACAGACTACGACAGGCCCAGATATGACCACAAGTACCAACACAACGATTGGGCTTCACACTATCGTCCGCATAGCCGAGGCGGAAACCAAGGCAACGTTGACATCGATTACGACATGAATGACAATGGTGCCAGATACAAGTCTGAAGACAGATACAGTCGCGATTCATCATGGGCTGCCGTACCACCCTCGTGGTCCTGGTCCACCGCTAATCACAATTACAGCCAGAACAATGATCAAAATTGGTCCACTTATCCAAATCATCAGAAACCATATTATGACTATCATCACGGCTATGATAAATATGACTACCCCTCTTACAGATCTTGGTAGAATTACTGGATAATGCCATAAGTACTTATACATACACAGGTGTGACACTTAACCCAGACATTCCAGTACCTCGTTCTCATTATGATATAAGTATCTCGTTCTCATTTAAGTTCATAGGTGTGACTCTTCATATCAGTAATTTCACTCTATCGTGAGCCAAGCAACATAAATGATTCTGAATCAATATGAATTTGTCTTTAAATTGCTTGACTGCCTATATCTTTTAGTAATTGATGAGTCATAATATACATGTATGCTAAATCCTATGTGACTACATGTATTATCCGTCCACTGATCGACAAGTATAATGCGTGTTCAATTTCGTCATTCAAATTGAACCAATATTGCTCCATTACATTTGCAGGATCGCAATTAATTTCATTAATCAATAAATTCTGTTTTTTGATTAATTAATCATTAATTATTTATACACTGTACATGTAGGTGTCGCTTTGGTACAGTACTATTTCATTCACAAGCATACATGTATGCAACAGGGTAATTACCTGATTTCTATTTTCATGAATAATAGAAATATTGTCACATCAGATTTCATTTACAAGCCTCCATCTAATGTAATTTACATGATCGCTGTTTAACATGAATATCATTAATTGCTAATTAATTAATTAATTAATACCCATGAGCTTCCGCAAATGCATGAGTTCTATTTTTCATGAATACTATTCGACAATTCTTGATATTTGCTCATTAAATTGTTGATACTACAAGCATCTGGTACATGTACTAGATCTCGCCAACAAGCTAATATAATTGTGTGATCTCTATTTTTATGAATAATATTAATTAACTATTGATTTCTGTATGATTAGATTTCATCCAGCAGCCCCCGTTCAATGATCTGTTTATTATGAATAGCATTAATGGCTCATTAAATTTTGATATTACAGGCATGATACATGTAACAGTGTAGCCTTCGCCCATATATTAGATTCTGTAATTACATGTTCTCTATTGGTATACCATTGATAATCCCGAATGGGATCTTTTCAATCCACAGAATTGTGATAATAATTAATATAGATTAAATCTGTTGCAATTCCTTAACCAATGTGATACAATGTTGTATTCATGTAGGCCTCTGATAGTATTGCATCGCTGATCTGATGACCTGTTGAGTTATATCCTATAAACTGAAAAAAGATTTCATCGTATAACATTTGTAATATTGTAGACACCGCACTCAATCCTTTCGATATCATAAACCTTAATTCATATCTTTTGGACTCTTGTTAGGTTATGGCCATTCAGTCGGTGAAAAACTCTTTATCCGTCAGTGCATGGAATGTAAATGGCATTATCCATAGGTTGCATGGTGCCAGCCAAAACAAGCTTCTTGACCCCTCAGTTATCAGCATGCTTAATGAATTCGATGTAATTGGTCTCACAGAGACTCACGCTGATGATAATATTAACATCTCCCTTCCAAATTACACCCTGAAGTCTAGGAAAGACCGACGCAAACATCCAAGAGCCCGCAAACCATCTGGAGGTCTGGCAGTGTTAGTAAAAAATGATATAGCAGATGGGATAAAACCAGTCAGCTCACGGTCCAGTGATGGTACTATTTGGGTCAAATTGTGTAAATATTTCTTTCATGTTGAATCTGATATCTTTCTTTGTATTTGTTACATTCCACCCGAGCACTCGTCATTTGGGAAGGACCATTCAGCAGATCTTGCTGAACAGTTAGAATCGGAGGTTCTTGCATATTCTAATTTAGGTAACATTGTCATATGTGGTGACCTCAATGCCAGGTCAGATGACTTGTTGGATTTTGTTGAGGAAGATTATAGTGACCATGAGTCAATCCCTCTCCCTGACTCTTACATTTGTGACCAATCCCTTTCTAGAAATTCCAGAGATCATACTGTTAATGTTATGGGCAGACGGTTAGTAGATTTATGCAAGTCCAGTGGTTTTAGAATTTTGAACGGACGAACTGTCGGGGATCTTTTTGGTGATTTTACTTTTGTAAACAGAATGGGCAGTAGCACTGTTGATTACTTCATTGCTTGTGAGGAACTGATGTCATCAGTTCTCAGTATGCGGGTTTACCCAATTTCTTGTATATCAGATCATAAATTAATTGCTGTTAAACTTAAAACAGGTCTGTGCAGGTACATACAAGGTACAGCATCAGGTACTTTGCCCACCTCAAAAATATACCCGCTCCCAGAAAAATACATCTGGGACTCTAATTGTCTGGAACAATTCACTAATAACGTGAAATCACTACTTGCATATTCGCAGTTTGACTCCATTTCCTCGGAACTTGATAGTGAAAATTGTAATATGACGAAATGTGTAGACACTTTCTCCAATGTTATAATAACGGCGGCGGAAAGCTGCTTGAAGAAAGTTGGCGGAAAAGGCAGAACTGGTAATACAAAAAAATCTCAACCTGTGAACAAACCATGGTACGACAAAACCTGCAGACGTCTCCATACCGAGATGAATAAATGTAATAATAAATTTAACCGTAACCCCGATGACCCTTTAATAAAGGCTAAGTTTTTTGAGAAGCAAAAGGAATACAGAACTAAAACAAGATACAACAGGCGCACCTTTCGTAGGAAAATAATCCAGGAGCTGGATAGTATTTCGGACAAGGACCCCAAATTGGTATGGAAATTAATAAAAACCTTGAAAGAGGGGAATTGTGGTACAGGAAATAACCCAGATCGTGTTGATATTGATAGCTGGTACAACCACTACAAAGAACTGCATTCTTTCAGTAGTGGCCTAATTAACGACGAACGTTTATCGGCAATTAACAGTGACCTGACGACGGTGCCCCCGCCACCCTTTTCTGAGGAGTTGAACAGTGTAATTAGTGTTAATGAAATTGATGTAGTTTTCAAAAACCTTAAAACAAATAAAGCGCCTGGACAAGATAGTATCTGTAATGAAATGCTACAAGCGGTATACCCCTTATCAAAATCACTTATTGCCCAGATCTTTAATAAAATACTTCAAACTGGTGTTTTTCCTGAACAATGGGGATCTGGATTGATTGTTCCCATACATAAAAGTGGCACTCCTTTGGATACTAATAATTACCGTGGCATCACTTTGCATAGTTGCTTTGGCAAAATGTTCTGTTCTGTTCTAAACAACCGTTTAGTTAAATACATGGATAAACAAAATATATTATCTAAATCACAGATTGGTTTCCATAAAGGTAGTAGAACAACGGACCATATATTCGTTATCAAGACCCTTATTGATAAATATACCAAAAACAAAAATAAGCTATATGCAGCATTCATAGACTTTCGCAAGGCATTTGATTCTATTTGGCACAATGCTCTTTTCCTCAAACTAAAGAGAGCTGGTATTGGTGGCAATTTATTTGATGTATTAAAGAGTATGTACCTGCACAGCCAAGCCAGAGTCAAAACAGGAAGTGGTCTTAGTGAAAACTTTCCAATTTCTAGGGGGGTACATCAAGGTAATACTCTGAGTCCCACCCTGTTCAATTTATATATTAATGATCTTATTGGTGAAATGCAAACAACCAAGTCACCAAAACTTTGGGACGAACTGATCCCTTGTCTGGCATACGCTGATGATCTCGTTATTTTATCACTGGATAAAAATGATCTGCAAGCAAAGCTTGACAAATTAGAAAATTATGTCAAACTCTGGGGACTGTCCATTAATGTTCGGAAATCTAAGGTACTGGTCTTCGGACAAAATCAATGCATCCACCTCCCTGTTCATATTGGTGGTACGCAACTGGATTGTGTAAACAATTATAAATATCTTGGTATCATTTTACATAGTAATGGTAAGTTTAATAAAGCACAGACTAATCTTGCTGATCGTGCGAACAAAGCCCTATTTGCGCTTAAGAACTCTGTATTTTCATCAGATATTAATGTGGAACATAGTCTTCTGCTATTTGATGGTGTTATCAAACCTATATTGTTATATGGTTCTGAGGTTTTAGATGGCTACAACCATGTTAAAGGTATACTTAACTCTTTTTTAATTAACGTTAGTCCAATTGAAAAAGTTCATCTCAGATTCTGTAAGCAAGTTATGGGTGTACACTCAAAATCAGTTAACTTAGCTGTATTCGGTGAAGTTGGTAGGACTCCATTGATATGTCAGTCTATATTAGGAAAAATCAAATTTCTTTTACATATTTTTGACTCTGATCCCTCATCATTATTATACAAAGCCTATCAGGAGCAGGTGGAAGATTGTAGAGCCAACAACAGCCCCAATTGGGTAAAATTTATAAAAGAAATTCTCCAAAAACTAAACTGTTGCCACATATGGGAAAATCAGTACTGCAGATTCCCTAACTCCACTATTAATTTTCTGGCAGAATCTCTAGTTAAACTTTTTAGTATACAGTGGAAAGAATCTATTGCAAAAATGTCTAAATTAGATACTTATAGAACCTTTAAAAAGAGTTTTGAGATGGAGTCGCAAATATTAAGTATTCCAAATCGAAAACATCGGTCAGCTTTGTTGAGTTTGAGGATTAGTGCACACCCTCTCCAAATTGAAAGAGGAAGGTACAGCAAAAATAGCATTACCGATCGACTCTGTAGTTCTTGCAAGGTAGTTGAAAATGAATCTCATTTCTTGCTTTCCTGTGGTAGACACAGTGAAAAACGTGCTGAACTATTTAATGCTATTAACGCTACTAGACCTGGGTATATCCAAGATAACAGCTCAAACTTATTCACTGCCCTTATGTCAACTAAAAATCCTTGTATTCTCCGTTGTGTGGCAAAATTTGTTTTCGAATGTTTCGAAACATACAAGTAAGGCTTTAAGGGTACTTCCCTTATATTTGTTGTAATTTAATGAGGTACTAGTATATCTGTGTATCATGTATCATGTATCATGTGTTGCCCTTGACCCCTGCCGGGTGAAATTGTGCAAATAAATCTTATCATGTACATGAACACACAAATATGTGTCACTTTTGGTCAATCGATATGCAATAAGCCACATGATCATATATTCATAAGTTGTTTAGGAGTTAATGACCGCCTTAGTGAGTATTATCGTGTAATAATTTTTCGATGTTTAGTTTCAGACCATCAATCAAAAAACCCTTTTTTGATGAGGTCTGAAACTAAACATCGAAAAATTATTACACGATAATATTCACGGAGAAGGTCATTAACTCCATTCTAACATGCACAATGATAAATATTTCCTCATTTCATAAGCGGAATGGCTAATTTTCTGCAAACTTGTGCCGTTCTTATGCGAGAATTTCGTGACTGGTTTGCAGGCCATGCTCGCGCGTGCTGTCCGTTCACGAGCTGCAGCTGTGTGAACTCTGCCCAGTGCGCAGTGAATGAACCAATCGTCGCTCAGCTTTGTAGCACTGCATCACAAGAATGAGACGTCATCAGTTCGGCACGTGAATGTGACAGATCACGACAAACAAATGAAGATTATCGTGTGATAATCTCAGTATGTTTTGAGGTCTGGACCAATCAGCGCACGGCTATAACGTGGAGCATGTTAGAATGTTATATTTATTCATTTGTTGATGTACCTTGTCCCATCAGGGCTAATAATACATGTTCACATGTATATTTATTCGGTACAATACATTGAAATTGAAATATATAATCCCAGTGTGGCATATTACCGCATATTCATGCCAAGCACGAGAATGAAGG